>BQNB010074073.1:0-30777 GCA_026074375.1 Tanacetum coccineum
AGCAATATTAAGATTTTTACCCCTAATAGTATTAACCCTTTGATTAACCTTATTGTTTTTAAATGCTATGTTCTTATGAATGGGCCTCTTAATAGTTGAATGTGCTATTTTAGAAAGATATGACATTGATCTAGCAGCATTCACTGTTGTTTTTGAGTGAGCAGCATTAACTTGTCTAGCAGTATTAACTAATACTGCTGTTTTGGAAATATTTTGTCTAGCAGTATTAATTGATACTAAGCCAGAAACTTCATTAGTACTGCTCTTGGAACCAAGTTCTTTTTAGCACAGGGGTGAGTCTTTTTAGTAAAGTTTTGATGATTCACCCTTTGAGCATTGTTCCAAACAGGTTTTATCATCTTTTAATTTTGAAACTGTTTTTGATGGTAATTGCAATCAACTTGCAAATGAACAAAGCTTCCACACACATAACAGGCCTTATTAAACATCTCAAAATTGCTTCCTACTTTTGCCTATGTTGCTCAACTTGTTTAACAGTTTTCCTAGTAGTTTTTTCTTGTTGTTTAGATTTGACAAACTCTTTCTTCACAATACTAGGCCTAACAGTTTTCTTTTTAGTTTTAGGCTGAGACACATCCTATTCCTCATCATTTGACACCCATTCTTCAATACTTGGGGCATCATTATACTTCCTAACTACCTTAGGCTTTTCTTCACTAAACATAGCTTTACAGTTCTCAACTACAAGCTCATTAACAAATTCATCTAATCTAGTAAAAGACAAGACATGTCTTAAAGGCATGAAATTTCCTGTGTAGGGAGGTGGAACTGCATATAATTTTCATAGCCTAAACATTTCTTGCAATTGTCAACTATCTGACACTCTATGAGCTTGTTTAAACTTTTAGATGCATGTTTAAATTTATCTACATTAAGTTGAATGCCATCTTTTTCCTTTTGAACTATTTCAAGCTTTTTCATAAGCTCTATAATAGCTATTTCTCCTATATGAATTTCAAATTTTAAGCCCTTAATATCTTGTAAATAAATAGACTCATTTGCTTTATAAACATTAAGTTTTTCTTCCACTGGACTCTATAACAATGTCTTATAACCTAGAAAACATTAACTCAAATTTTCTTTAAACTTCTTAATAGTTGATTCATTTTTGATATTTATGATGTTCAACAGTTCTAAAAAAGATTTTTGAGCAAATAGTAATTCCATTGGATACCTCTGAGTTAGAACTTAAAGTTGAGAAAGCCATGAGTCCATAATTAGGCCCTTCCTCTGCCTGATCACTCTAATCATATCCACCAAGACCATCACAAGACACCAAAGCTATGGAAGTAGATGTTTCTACATGCACACTCCTTTTTGAGCTTTCCTTGTTCTTGTTGTCTTGATTTCTTAGAGCTCTACACTCCCTAGCAAAATGTCCCCTCTTGTGGCAGTTGTAGCACTCTACTTTGGACTTATCAAAATCAATAGTGTCATTTCCATTAACAGTAAGCTTTCTTCTTATATTCTTCAAAAACTTGCTTGCCCTCATAGTCAACATGGCCATTTGTCATCTCAAATCTATCTCGTCTATGTCATCTGGATGGATTTGTTGCAAGTCCTCATGTAAAAGTTGAGGACTATTTGGTTGACTAGCAAAGAATGCACAAATAACAGCATCACTCAAGTTATTAATATTTGTAAAGTTAGCAGCATTAACTTGAGTGATAGCAGTAGAATTTCTATGAGCAGTATTAACTGCTTCATTAGTGCTGCTAGTGTTGTTATTTGAAAAGGACACAAAATCCATGTTCTGTGTGCTTGAACTTGAGTTAGACATCCCTTTAACTTCTGGTTCATACACCTTGAGGTTGTTGTAGAGATCATCCATGCTCATTGTATCCAAATTAGCTTTATTCCTCTACACAACAGCATGTGTGTTCCACTCAAGTGACAAACTTCTTAATAACTTTTGATTAACATCTTCTTATGAAAGCTTTTCATCCAAAACCTCCAACTGACTCATAAGCTTTTGAATCCTATCAAAAGTTTGATCAAGCATCTCTGAGCTTGAAGTAGTGAAGTTTTCATATTGCTGCTTTAAGAGATTCCTTTGAGTCTTTTTTGTAGCTGCATTCCCACCAAATCTCTTTTCAACAGCTTCCAACAACTTCTTAGCATCCTTTATAGAGTTAAACTTTAACTGATGTTCATTGGGAATGCCCATCATTAAATTACTTCTAGCTTTCACCTCTAATCTTCTCTGAGCCTTTTCTTCAGCAGTTGTAATAGGCATATCTGTTACAACTCCTTCCATAGTTTTTGTTTTTGGCAAGGTTGCACCATTCTCTATGACTTCCCACAGTGCATAGTCTATCATCTGGATATATTGTTCAATCCTCATCCTCCATATCTCATACTCACCAGGTTTGAGCATAGGAACTTTAGATGCAGCCACCATGTGTGCAGAATCTTGATCCATATCTTTTAGCAAAAACATGTTCTTCTTATTCAAAGCTTCTTCAACAAGCTCTGATACCACTTGTTGATCCCACTTCAATAGATCGAATTCCTTATGCTTATTTAAGGTTTAGTTATATTCGATAAATCTAACACAACTATAGTAGAAACTGTGTTTGAATGTATTAAAGATTATGCGGAATCTAATCTTTAATATTAAAGAAGAATTATCAATGAAACAGTAATTTAATGAACATATAATTTAACAAATAAGCTCCAATACTATTAATGATAATAATACAAATACTCTCAAAGTATTAGGGTTACAAAAGACCTTGAAGCTATGAATTATACGTCTAATCTGTATTAATGCGTATCAAACTCTATGCCCTAGGACCTCTTTTTATACACCATGGAGCCCTAGTTGGCTTACAATACTTTCCTAAGTATCCACAATCTTTTCTATAAATAAATAACTTAATATATATCATATAAGCAGTACTAACAATAAACAATACTACTTATTTAACCTTATATATTAATAAACAAGCATTACACTTATTTATGAGGAGGTCTTAACCTTGAGCTGTACTAACTTTGTTACTAGCAGTAGTAACACTTAGCCCCCCAATATTTTCACTAGTAATTACTAAAATTCACGAGTTAGTGTAAACTTTGTACTAGATGTACTAAACTTTGTACTAGCAGTAGTAACTACTTAGCATATTTTCTTTGAAGTTCATGAGCAGCACTAAAATCAGCTGAGCAGCATTAACCCAAACATGAGCAGCAGTAATTCAAACAACATCAAGAAGACTATTAATCCCAATAGCCAGTCCTAGATATTTTAGGACCGAACAACATTAAGGGGGAAGTCCAGGTGTAGGACACTCCCTTTCTTGTCTTTTAGTGAGGAAATGTTTTTCTGGTTTAGATGGTATCTTTTTAGGGGGAAAATCAAATTTCAAATTTATATATTAATAAAACATTTCTTTTAATTACAAAAATATTTTTTCTAATTTTTTTTGTAAAAAGGTTTTGTCACATTTGTAAAAATGTATGGTTTAAGACAAAAAACTTGTTTTTCCTTGATCATGTATACTGTTAATACTTATTGTACATACTTAAGTGATTTTACGTCAAAATATAAAAAAATTTACGAACTAATAACTTGTATACATATATTTTAACGTAGACGTTTTACATTTGTCATTATCAAGGTAGAGGAGGTAGAAAAATATTAATAGCTTTTTTAGTAATTATTGTATTAACACAACATATGCAAGTAATGTACAACTCTAAGATTATGGAACACAATGAGAAATTGGGGGACCAAATGATTGAGTTTGTATTTAGGTATGCTTATATGCATTGGGATGAGCCAGGAAAAATGGATTAAAGATAGCGGTTGCTCCAAATGCATAACGGGAAACAAAAGTCTCTTCTCAACATACAAAGAATATGTTGGAGGTAACGTAGTTTTTGGAAGTAACTTAAAATGAAAAATCATTGGCAAATGTACGATTTCTAATGACTCTCTTATATTCTCTAACGTAGAACATGTAGACAATTTAGCTTTTAATTTACTTAGTGTCGGTCAAATTTTGTGATAGTAAGTGCGAGTGTTGTTTATGGAAAATGGTACCGAAATAACTAAAGATGGAAATTTCATAGGTAAAGGGATTGGGAAAATGGTTTATATGTCATGAAACTAGGAAATGTCTCAAGATAAATTATGTCATGCCACTCTATACAATAACTCTACATTATGGCACATAAGACTTGGTCATGCAAATATGCGTTTAATCTAATCTTTGTCATCTAAAGGATTGGTTAGAAATTTACCAAAGTTAAAATATGATAGACACTTTTGTGAGGCTTGTAAAATCAGAAAACAAGCACATGCAAGCCATAAGGCTAAAAATATGGTTTCTACTAATAGGTGTCTAGAACTTTTACACATGGACTTATTCGGTCCACCCGCTATCCAAAGTTACAAAGGTAACTTATATACTTTAGTGATAGTGGATGATTATTCAAGATATACTTGGACTAAATTTTTGAAAACTAAAAATGAAGTTTTTGAAATCTTAAGTAAGAAAATCAAAACCAACTAGGATGTTCAGTTATTTCTATTAGAATGGATCATGCATTAAAGACACATTTCTGACATGTCGAGCAAACAAAATGTTTGGAGTCAGAAAAATTTCTAGAGTTCCTAGAGTGTTCCTGTGTCTTTTTCTTGGCCTCCTCTAGGTAGTGATTATGAACTATGTCATTTGAGCTATACCTAGATGAGCTAGGTGCAATCATGTAATGAGGGTTTGAATGGGCATATTCTCTTCTCTTAGGTAGATAATGTGTAGTGACTGGTTTTGACAAGTCGTTGTTCACATCAACTTGGGAGGCAAACCGTGGTTTTGAAATTTTAGGTCGTTCAGACTTAAACGCAGTCGGTTGTCTAACAACTGATTGGTTTCTGTGTGGTTGTAAAACTGGTTTCCCCAAGATTGATGGTTTTGCAAACTTAGTATTCACACTATTTCCTGTTAGTTTCCTTAACTCATTTTTTAATGCTGCAATTGCAAACCCCTTTTTCTGAATCTGAGCTAGTACATCAACATTTTCATTAGACTTTTTGTTCAGTTGTGCCATTAAAGAGTCATTCTGGTCTTTGGTCTGAACTCGTGTCCTTTTGATAGAATCAAAAAGATCTTTGTAAGTCTGTTTCAAGTGCTCTTTTTCCTTATGTAACTGCTCATTCTCTGCAAGTAATTTAGCCACACTATGTTCCAATTCGATGTTTATTGTTTCAGTTACATCGATGTCATTTTTAACTTTGGCTTCATTACTTTTTACATTCAAAAATTGACCTTGTTGCCCTTCTTTTAAAACTTGATTTTGATATTTAAGTTCAAGATTAACACAATGTGCTTCCATTCTTGAAAAATCTTTTTGAAATTGGGCAACAGTCTTTTTGAGACATACATTTTCAGACTCGAGTGATTGATCTGAGAGTTCAGTTGTCATGTTATCAGTTAATTTAGCAGGTAAAGGACGTATGTCATGACATTGTTCAGCATTCTGGTCAACCTTTCCTTCATTATTGAATTCAGGTTGCTCAGTCGTTTGTACATGCTCAGTATGCGCAGTATGCTATTGTCTTGTAGAAAATATCTATATATATACCCCTACACATTTAATGTGACGCGTGGGATATTTAACTAGGACTCGGGCTCGAGTTTTGCTTGGGATTAAACCCAAAACATATACAAGATTAGATTAACTATCTAGCCCGATTCCCGATATTATACTATTACAACGTTAACTAATTGATTGACCGAGACTTAATTACATAATGAACGAACTTCATGTTCGACTCAATATTTTGAGGCTAACATCATCACTAACACATCATATTCCTCATTATACACTAACCATTATCAACCTCCATGGCTTCACCAAAAGCTTCCATTTCCAAACCATCAAAGAAACCAAAATTCACCATCATACCACCAAAACAACTCTTCATTGACTTGACAAATGAAGACACTATAACCCCATCACCCAAGCTTCAAGAATCATCTCCTAGTGCTCCCAATGCACCCTCTAAAACTCCATCCACCAAAGACACCTCATCTTCTTCAATTGACTACACACCAAAATCACCAACTCTTTCATCATCTCCTTCCACAAATAGCTATCTAAACCCTCCATTGTCACCTCCTTCTAGAGTTCCTCCACCACTTCTAACTCAAGCACATCAATGGAAATAACCCTCTCACTCTCACCCATTACTCCACTTGATATTCATCATAACTCACCATCACTTTCTCCACCCATCATTGGGCATCCTATTCCTTGGAACCTTCTTGAGGAACATGAAGATTCATGTTTGTGTTGCATTCACAATCGTACTCTCATATTTAGATTGAGAGATGAACTCCAATATATTTTTTCATATATTGAACATATACTCTCATAACCACCAACAACCATCATCCCACTACCTCCATCATCTTCCCCAAACTAAACATACTCTATGTTTAGTTTCTCAAATAATTGTCCATCCACCATTTTGCAAGCAGGTCCTATGGAGCTTTACTAGTTATAGGAATTTTTGTAGTTTAAAAATTTCATGTATGTTAGCATGTTAGTTATTTTGTATGCATGAGTGTGGTTCACACACTATTTTATGTTAAATGGATGATTATTGTTGGTTGCATTATCATTATGCCATATTTTTCCTCACTTGCTATATGTTAGAAATATTTGTATTATTCTAACTCGTTTTTGTATCCAAGAAACCATAGCTTGATTACTTGGTGCCCTCGAACGAGGGGGAACACACATCAAGGGGGAGCATTTATTCTGTCAATTTTATAAGCAATTCTCGATGATACCTTTTTGATTCTATAAAAAGGGGGGGAAATGACATAAAACTCACTAAATACTTGTTTAAAAATAATTTTACATTTAATGAATTTAAATTTTGTAATCATCAAAAAGGGAGAGATTGTAGATAGAAATAATGGCTAAAAACATTATTAATAATTTTCACATCTTTACGTTTTGATAATCACGAAATATAAAAATGTTCAATGTAAAATTAAACGTAAACAAGTAATTAGTAGTAAATTTTTATTTCGAAAATTATATCACTTAAAGGTATGAATAAATAAATGCTTAATGCATTTTATGATCAAAGAAATTTTTATTCAACCTCACACTTTTATAAAATGTTGTAAACATTTTTAAAAACATTACAAAATATTTTCTACAATTAAAAGAAATGTTTTATTCAAAATAAACATTTCGAAATTCAAATTATCAGACATAAAACGGCTAGAAAGTTCCAGAAAATTCTTCCTACACAAAAGGACAAACTGGGGAGCGCCCAGTCTAGGGCCTTGAACCCCCCTTAAATTACACAGGCAACACCCCATTATCTTTAAGGGGACCGCCCACCAATTATAAGGGATCGCCCATATGTAAGAACGCCCTCCAGAAAGTCCTAAAAAATAACTGGACTTATTCTTCCACTATTTTCTCACCTTTTGCACACATCCTTTCTAATATAAATAGCCCACATATCTCATTAAAATCCTTGATCATTTAATCATAAAGCTTTGTTTTCCAAGTGATCACAAGCTCAAATCCTTAAGTGCAAGAGAAAAAAACATTCTAACCATCAAGTAAGAAGATAATTTAGACCTTTTGTGTTTTGTTGCAATCTTATTGCATCCATATCATAACTTGTAAATCATTTGTATATCTTGTAAAATTGTATAGTAGATAGATCTTGGTGATTGTTGTAAGTATAGTTGAATCTTAGTGATTCATCTAAGTTGTGATAGTTAGGTGTGAAAGTAGAAGTGAAGTAGTGAAGTAGTGTAGAGAAGAATATTAAGGCGTGAAGAAGTTGTGTAGTTGTGAAGTTGTGTTGTGAAGTCGTGAAAGTAGTGAAGAAGTTGTGAAGTCGTGATAGATTGGTTCTAGCTAAGATTAGAACTCGACAACTAGCTTAGTGTCGGAAATTGATATAAGCGAAATTTGTGTACGATTTTCTCCGCCATAAAGGAGTTTGTTGACATAGTGAAGAAAAATCTCGAGTTAGGTACTCGAGGAGTGGAGTAGGGCGAAGAGGTGCTTCGTAACCGAACCACTATAAATCCTTGTGTTGTGGTTTAATATTTCTAACTCTTATCTCTTATTTCTTTATTTGTTCTTAGTTATTTATATTATTCATATTGTGCAAGTATTGAATTCACAAAAAGTCGAATCTAAGTTTTTATAAACAAACATAAACATTAAAATAAAAAGCGGTAAACTATTCAACCCCCCTTATAGTTTTCCATAAAATTCAAAAAATCATCATCATTGCCTTAACCAAATAAATTATTTTCCTTTCATGTACTCACTTACAAACCTTTTTACACCGACAGACGGTTGCATAGTTTCTATACCGTAAGGAGGAAAGTAAAACCTCGATGCCTGCAAGGAGAAGTTTGGCCATGAATAAGGCCAGGTAAAGGTTTCTATCTAATCCTTTTCATGGCCAAACCTCTCTTAGCAAGCATCATAGAAAACCTCCCATTGATATTAATTGATAGAATATACCGGTTGTGGCTGTAAAGCAGCATACACATTCGCTATGTTCTCTAATGATCTTTTGGCTTAGATTAATGCTTAAGAATCCGAGAAAGTGGAAATGTGCCACGGCTATAAACCTAATAGGATGCCTAGCCAAGTGATGAACGTTCACAACTTTAGTCGAACTTGCTCATATTCATCACAACATGTTACAGTAAATACACCCAGTGTCCATAATCAAAGGCACAACAACAACCACCTTAAGGAATCTAAATTTCGTAAGAAGCAAACAGGGTCCTAAAATTACACACCCATCAACATTTACAGAAAATATTAAGGTATAGCGGAGGAGATTGGCAAATGTTAAGCAAAGAAAATAACACCCAATGATAATGTAATCGATCTGTTAAGCATGTATCTTAATGCGTGTGTTAGTGTGAGTGTTACCATTGAGATCCATTTTCCAACAGGCTCCCAATACAATTAACAAATAATTTGTTTATCAATAAGTTATTATTCCGCCAGTGGTTCATATTCTCATGGCATCAAACCTGAAAACTCCCAGCATGCAGTAGCTCAAGCACAACTTTGCAGTTTATGAGCTTATTTGATACGACTGACCATACACAAACTCCCAACAAAAAAGCCTTATGTCATGGCTGCAAGTCTAATAAGGTGCCTCGCTAAGACATGGGGTTGCAAAGCTAAATATTATTTGTTGATATTAGGAACAATAACTTACTAGTTTTTTAATCCTTATATAACACAACAACATCCATAACCCAATCCACTGCCTACCTCAGCCATGGTATGGAAGAAATAACACATCTATGCGAATTGCTTTTGTTTTAACAAAAACCATTCAGACTTATCGATTAAAGAGGATCAAAGCTTTATATAACATAAGGAACAATCACAGACAGAAACAATCGCAACAATTTACGTGTAGTGTTATTCCTGACGTTTTCTACAATAGTGTTGGATATCAAACACATTCATCTCCCACTGACAATACATTACCAAAACATGAAAATAAGATAAGTTTCCCACGACAGCAAGCCTAATAGGCTTACCGCACCACAATGCCCATTTTCCTATTTATTGGCCCACAAACACACAACCCAGGCTCAGATTGATAAGTCAGCGAGAAAGGCGGACACATCTACCATGGCTGCAAACTTAATACTTTTCCATGCCAAGACGCGGATGTTTAAGGATTTAACCGAACCTACTCAAATTCATCATGCCCCTTTGATACAACCAATACACCTAACATCACTTTGAATATTTATTAGCCCATAAACACACAACACATCATCAATTAATGTTTGGAATTCAATCTAGACGGGGTAAGCAGGCAACTGAAAAAAGAACGTTCCTTTCAGTTCATAGTTTGAGGCTCAGACTGATTAGTTATCGAGAAAATCAAACACATCCGCCATAGCTGCAAACTTAATAGCTTGCCATGCAAGATACGAATGTTTACGGCTTTAGTCGAACGTACTCGAATTCATTATAGCCTTCTAATGCAACCAATACACCAAACATTATCAGTATAGAAAAGCGCAACACAAATGTGTGTATGATGCCTGCAGAACATAAGAATCGAAAAAGCAGACATCCGCTATGGCTGCAAACCTAACAGTTTGCATCACCCACTATGCGGACATTCACAACTTTAAGCGAACCTGGCCGTATTCATGAAGTTCAAAAAAATAATAAGTTACTGTTTCTAAGATTAAACAAATAATATTTATGATTAGAAATTTAGTATCTAATCATTATTGTATCACATGTGAGGTGCATCATTATGCTTAGTGTTTCAACTTACAGATAACCTCAAGTGTATACATTTAATATCAACTGAAAAAGAAGGGTTAACCTGTCATGGCTGCGAATTTAGTAAATAGCCCTCCTAAGATATAGATAACCTTAAGTGTACACATATTTTTACAATAACGCAAATCATGTATATCATAGGATCCAATTAACAGCTAATTTCCATCAGTCATTTATCTAACAACTGTTTTTGATTTTTGACACTCGTTTTATAAACACAACACACAAAAGCCACCGATCAAGCCGATGCCACATCAAAAAATGGGTCGCTTTTACTTTAACAAAAACAATTCAGACTTATCGATATTCAGACCACAAATGTATTATAGGTACAACGAGGATTGAATCCACTCAATAAACAAAAAAGGGGGTACGTCCCTAATGGCTGCAAGCTTAATAAGTTTGCCTCGCCAAAATGTCCCTTTTCCTACATAATGGCTGCAAACCTAATAGTTTGCCACGCCAAGATGCAAATGTTTAGGGCTTTAAGTGAAACTATTAAAATAAAAATATATATAGATTAAGCATAGTGTTTCTCCTCACAAATAGGAAAACGGGATACGTCCGCCCTGGCTGCAAGCTTAATAAGCTTACCTCGCCGAAAAAATGCCCCTTTCCTACATCATGGCTGCAAACCTAATAGTTTGCCAGGCCAAGATGCAAATGTCTAGGGCTTTAATTAAACCTATTGAAATTTATCATATCCTATAGATGCAACGAATAAAAATCGATACAAAAATAATCCAAACCCTGTCCAAAACAATCGAATCATAAACATGCAACTTAAAACCCTAAACATATAATTCTAATAAAAATACCTTCTTTATTCAGATCTCATTATCCCCCAAAAACAATCGGAAGAACTAACTGTTATCCCAAAAGCTTAATCCATTTCACAATAATAAGCTATACCAATAAGCAAAATAGTAGAAAAGAGAAGAGAGAAAAGTTGGAAGATTTATTAGAGAGAAAACTAGAGATGGAAGATTAGACACACACACAAACTATGCAAATGGTAAACAACACCCTCTCCATGTGTGGAGAGGGTTCTTTTATACCCTTGCGCCATAAGAGGCATGTGGGCTTTTCTACTTGGGCCGGGCTTGGCTAAACTTGGGCTTTGAGCCCGTAACACGGACAATATTAGATTACAATCCAAGCCCGTTGAACCCGACTAGCCTATTACTTAACAAGACTAATTACGACTAATAAGACCGATAACATTCTTGTTCGACTTATATAAAATTAAGGCTAACAATCTCCCCCAATGTTGAGGTCTCTTTCTTCAAACTCCTCCGTACCACCGATGACGTTGAAGATATGACTTTTGACGTTTATGCTTTGCCTTGTTTTGGTCTTGTCTTGTTTGTAATGGCTTTGTTCATTCATGCTTTGTGATCTTGATCTTGAGCCTTTATCCTTTTGACTTTAAGTTCTTGAGATCGTTATCTTGCATCATCTCCTTGACTTGAATCATCTTGATTTGACTTTCTTGATCAACTTGTGCTCTTGACCAACATGCCCATACTCCGTTTACATTGAACGCTAATTTTTAGCTTACGCGATTTAGCTTAACATTTACGATTTAAAGCAAACGCGTAAAAGATACATTGTGGATTTATCAACGTCGTCAATGACTTGAAAACATAGGGTGTTATAGCTTCTGCAGGGGTGAGCTCAGTATTTTCCTTAAGTCTTGTTACACCATCCACTGTGATTGATGGCCAGCGGAGTGGACCTTTCTCAACGGATGAGGATCATTCTACCATCGTGGTCTAGTCATCATATAAAGTTCCATATGCTTTTCCATGAATCATACATAATGTTTCAAGCATCGGTGGTTTACTGACACCACCAAGAGATGTGATTTTTAGCAAGAGTATACATTGATAACGTGGTATATATAAACTTCTAAGTGATCGATCGGTGGTAGAAAGAATATTGTGTTTGATTATGTAGTTGTTGAGGTCTTGAAATAATCTTGTAACTACACGGGATTTTATAATTTCTTGACAACCGGGAAAAACAAGTATATGTTTCACGGGGTTTTTACAAGTCAAGTAATAACCGTATATTTAGAATTTAAGTTGATAGGTTTTGACTAGCTTCGGTTTTCACTGGTTCGCGTTATTCTAGTTCAGTTAATCAAACAAAAATAGTTGGTTCGACATGGTTCCGGGTATTAGTTCGATTGTCAAACAAAAAAAAAATAGTTCGGTTTCCATGTTCGCGTTCACTAGTTCGGTTCCAACACAAATAAACTAGTTCGGTTCCACTGGTTCGGTTCACTAGTTCGGTTCCAACACAAATAAACTAGATCGGTTCCACTGGTTCGGTTCACTAGTTCGGTTCCAACTAGGATCAACTCGTTCGGTTCCTACTAAATCAACTAGTTCGGTTCTAACTGAAGAAACTAGTTCGGTTCCAACTTAAGAAAACTCGTTTGGTTCAATGAGATCAACTAGTTTGGTTTCTACTAATCAACTAGTTCGGTTTAACTGAAGAAACTAGTTCGTTCCCAACTTAAGAAAACCGGTCTCGGTTCCAATGAGATCTACTCGTTCGGTTCCTAAACTAAACAACTGATCGGTTCACGGGTTCGGTTAACGTGTTCAGTTACACTCGTTCGATCTTTTAGTTTGGTTCCAACAGACAGGACTAGTTCGGTTGTAACTGAGACGAAACGTAAATTTTTAAAACTCAAAAAGACACATTTTTGTTTGGTTTTTTGCAAAACATCTTGTACAACTAGTGTTACTAACCCTATAGGAAACAAGAAAACAATGACAACGTTAGGTTTTAAGCCAAAAATTTTAAATCAAGATTTTGCTCTTTGTAAAGGTTTTGAACACAAATCAAAAGACAAACACAAAAATTAAACACACCACTCCATGGCTCTTGATACCAATTGAAGAATACTAGTAATCTTTAATGATATGCAAGAACTAGAGAGGTAAGTGGGTTGGAAAGTTTCTAGAGAAAGAAAGTAATATTGAATATTATGTGTGAAAATAGAAATGAAACAAACCAACACCCTCATCCAAGACATGGCGAGGTTATATATACTTCTTTACATGGCCGGCCATGGGCCTTAACGGGTTTTCCATGGGCTTGGCAGAAAATTTACTAGACTAATTCATATAACAACATACGAGCTAAGAATATTACAACTTGAAGTGACAATCTTTTCTTTTTTCCAACAGTTCACCATGAATCAAAATATGTTTGCAGTTCTTCAAAATTCATTAACATAATAAGTTGAAAATAAGGAAAGTAATACACGGACGCTTTGTAGCAGCTGCAAGAAAAACAGAAATATGTCACAAAAAATATTAAATAAATAAAACTAGTCATCTAAAAACCTAAACACAAACTGTTTATTTGTGTATAAGGCCATCTGTCATGGAGAATCATATATGATTCTCAATGAATCATATCTGATTCAACATGACAGATGGCCATATACATATAAACACAAATACACACAGAAATGTTAACAATGTTGGATATTTGTGTTCACGCGTATAAGGCTATCTGTCATGGTGAATCATATATGATTCACCATGACAGATAGCCTTATACGCGTAAACACAAATACACACAAACATGTTAACCAGTTGCCGCCTACCACGTAATCACCCATCTATCCCTCTACTTCACTAACCCCAATCTACCCACATCAACAAGCCAATACACATCAACAACAACAAAAGTCAAAAACACTTTAAATCTCTTATCAAAACACATCAACAAGTCGTTAAAAGCAAATACATATATGATTCTCAATTAACAAACTTAACACAGAATCATATATGATTGTCAACAAAAAATCATTCAAAAACACTACTCATTTCAACACAAAACAATACTCATTCTTTAAAAACTAATCAAAACTGTTAATAAGCATACAAATAAGCATATTTAGCATAAAAACTAAGCCTAATAAGCAAAATAATTGGCAAATATAAATAAGCATAAAAACCAAAATAAAAAGAAAGCAAAATCAAAATAAGCCTAAAAAATCAGAATAAGCATCATCACCTTGAATAGATGATGGATCGATCTTCGTATTATGCTTCCTCGCTGCTATTTCACCGCGTAAATCCATCAATCATAAAATTTAGGGATAAAATTAGGGTTTGAGATATGAAATTAGGGTTTGTGTTTGTGAATTAGGATCGGTGGTTGAGTGTGTGTGTGTGTGTGTTTTATCTCATTTATGTGAGATATGAAATGAAGAAGATAGACGAGAAGAAAAAGACGAATGTACCCCTGTTGTAAAATGAGACGGGGTGTTTTTTTTAATGTGTATTTATCTCAACCGTTGGATGAGAACTAAATGAAGGGTGGAGATGGGTTCATTGGATCTATGCCAATTTTAGGGTCTATAATGAACTTTTGGCAGGTTTATTAAGGTTGACTATTAGGGTGGTGATTCCTAAACTTACATTGTACGTGGGTTTTACGCCACTTTTCCTACTCTGAAATTAACAAATATTAAGCTTGTTAGGGTTTTTCTCCTTGTGTATATCCTATCAGTATGTGATAGTTTATTGTAGGAAATAATAACATATTTAGAGAGGGAATAAGGAGGAACGGTATGTGAAACTTCAGAGGTTTTGCATCCTATTTATAGGTTTTATGTAGACAATTTTTCAAAAAAGCAATATCTAACATATCTTTTATAAGACCTCATCCAATCTTTATTTGCTTATCCAAATTTTATTTTGATTTGATCCTTACGTATGCAAACATTCTGAATATTATTTTTGTAACTTGTTGAATATTATACTATATAACATTTGTCAAAGTAAAAGTGTGAGTCCATAATGTTGCGAAGTTGAGCCCTGCCAGAGCCGATGGGTACTCTCCAGGAGAGGTCGCTTGGGTGCACCGTGGAGCTGTCGGCTTGAGCCGACACTGTTCACGGTAATCCGAGCCAAGTCGATCCGACCGAGGCCGAGCCGATAGGTTTTAAAAAGATTAAAATATAGTAATTTGGGTGCTTTGATTATGTAGCAGTTGGGTGGGTAGGTTAATTGTATGTTATACATCTGTTTTTCATTATTATTTTCATATGTTTCTTATGTTAGATAGGTGGTTTTTCTCTCTAAAAACACATACTAGGGTTTGATCTGATGGAGAGCTTATTATTTATGGTTTTTGTTGTTTTGAAGAATTCCGATTCGTTAATGTATGGATATTTAATTCTTCTTGACATTGCGGTTTTGGTGGATTCCTATTATGTTTCTTAAGCTTTGCCATAGAGAGTCCTGGTATGAGATTATCAGGTATACGACATTTAATATGTGTCGTTGCTAGGGTTGTTTCTTAATTTTGTAGATGTGGGTTGTTGAGTGTTGCATGGCCTTTTATTGGTTTTTATTTGGATGTTATATTTGTGATATCCAACTCGGCATGGCTTTATTATGGATGCACATTAGATTTGTATGTTTGGTAGGTAAAGTGGCAGTCATTTAGAGGTTCGGTTTGTATTGTAAGTTAATCTATAAGGTATTTGTATTTGTTTTGTGATCTTGGTTGTAGTTTTGGTCTAATCATAGGTGGCATTGGTTGTGGTTTATTTGGCTATGACAAAATGAAAGGGTGTGTTAATGATGGTGTGGTGTGGTTGTTATGCTATGTTTCAATTTTGTTTGTATGCCGTGTGTAAAATCTGTGGTTGTGGTTGTTGTGTTATGTTTCATAATTTAAAAAAAAATATAAATTATGTAATTTTTGTCAGTCTAAAAACCGAGCCGAGTTTAAATTTGGTTTTTTGTTTCAATTAAATCCAATTATATAATTACACATTTGAGGTTGAATACGCCGTCGTTTTCTCCTCATTGCTACAGTTAGACTTGCGCAAACCGGTTAACCAGTTCGGTTCGGTTTCAGTCAAACAGGAACCTGTTTCGGTCAACGAACCAGTCGAAACCGGTTTGGAAGAAACCGAAACCGGTTTGAAACCGGTTTGGGGTGAGGTTTTTGTCGAACCGGTCACACCGGTTCATGACCGGTTAACCACCTAAACCGGTTTTGACCGGTTTGTTTTTTTTTCGTTTTTCGTGGTTTTGTACGCTATAAACGGAATAAACTTCAACTTTTATTTAATAGAAAAAACCCTAATACATCAGAAACGAAATACATTGGAAAGGAAAATACAACACAATGCAAGCCTTGCAAGGAAATTTAAAATACAACATCAACAACATAATGCAAGCAAATTAAAAATACAACATATTAATCGAAAATTAGTAATCCATGCTTATCTTCGGGGCTCTTCGCTGCTCAGCATATATATCATAAGTGATGACCGTGGTCCTGAACGCCGAGACCAAGGGTGTCCTTCGCTGCTGGTAGCAAACTATTGTAAGATTTCTTCATCGGATAGTGGAATGGCTTCATTTCGTTGCACCTCGTCATCCAAGACATCTTCTTCAAAGTCTAAGGGTATTTCAAGAGGGCTTTTGTCTTGTTTACGCTCTTTAGCGTCCAAGTGATCCTTCAAACACAATGAAAATGCTCTAAGACGCCGAAGTGAGTCTTGTTCTTTCGTATTGAAAAGAAACACCCTCCCTACTTGTTTGAAAATGCGGATGCAGAAGCAACCGAGAAGAAGCTTGTAGCACTTATTAAATCCATAGCCCATTTTGGGCTGAATAGAACCGAGATACATTATTTCCTTTGTCCTTTCCAAAAACCTAAGACACTCAAAAGTTGGCAAAACATCTATGGATGAAGATGTGTACAAAAATCCGAATAGGCATATCGCTCATAATTCACTACCACATGTTAGGATCCGTCCCTTGAGTCCATTTTTTTGTATGTGCTTTTAAACCGTTTAGCAAACGGCTATACTTATTTCTGCCACTCGCCTTCGATGAAGTAGCCCCACCACTTGTTTGAGATGATCGAGTTGGGTTACCATATTTTGCATAATAAAGATTATACAAACCTTCCAAAGATTCTTTAAAATAACTTTTTGACTTAGATGCAAAACTATCGTCAAAAAACTCCCAAAACCTACTTAGCAACTCGATCCGAAGATCGCACCACTGCCTGTTAACATTGAAACATGGATTTTAAAGCCAGCTGCACAAGTAATTATCGGAGCAGTGTTGAAAATACTTTTCTAGAGTTTTTTTCCTTCATTGGTTTAATAATACTTGACAATACTACCCCCGCTCAAGTTCATAATTCGCTTAATACCTGTACTCATGAAGAAAATATGTTGAAGTACGCAATGGAGATGGTTGAGTATAAAGCGCCTCGATAAAATTTCCGTGCAGTGTTAAACACCTCAAGTAATTGGTTTAAAGATGAATAATAACCTAATTTTCAGGCCAGTAAAACGATTGACACACCTATTCTATATTGGCCGAAATGTCATGAAAATACCCAAAGTAGTTAGATGGTATCAAACCACTTAGGGAACAAATGATAAGTGGAGTTATTCCCATCGTGTTGGAACGTCCTAATGTTGGGGGTCGTAAATAAGGTTTCTCTTCATATTTAGCAGATTTAACATAGGCGGTTGTCGGGTTCTTGCACTTGATTTGAAAAATCTTTTAACATTGTCCTTAAAAGACTCTCTGTATTAGCACAATCGCGGGGTGGAATCAACTAAACCGCAGCTTGCACAACCAAGATAAATTTAATGGTGTGGCAAACACAAACGATCCTATGATAAAACCTACCCCGCCATTGGTGGTCGTCGAACTTTAAGTTTGTAGTATTATCCATAGGCGTATGTGTTGTTGCTGGAGCAGTTATGCCAATGGGTAATTGACATAACATTAACTTCCAATTTAAAAATTGGTAAGAGACTTTTGTCAACATTGTAAACAAGGCTCCACTCCGTGTGAGTGAGACTGAAACTCTTCGAATGAAATGACCCGCTTCAGTCAATTGCCAAGTACCTATGTTCATACTCCAATGTGCGAACACACATTAAGAACGCGGGCACCACCATGAGGAGAGCACCAACATCCTTTGTTTGGATTGAACACAAACATTTAAGTTACCGGAAAACTAATCAATTAATCTATGTTTACGAAGCGTCCCGCCAACCATATTACATATTGCATCATGTTTGAGAGTGATAGCGAGGCTTAGCAAGATTGTATCTATGAGTTGGGGCATAGTGTTCTGGAACAAACCCGTCGTTGTTTTGCTCGTGGTCAAAGTGGTTGAACGGTAACGGCTCGTTAGTGCATCACCAAACCCAGCGAATTGATATCACTAGAAAAATCCGGGATGCGTACCTGAAAACACTCCCATCTCGAGCGCAGAGACTTTGTGCCCAGCTTTTCCGGATTCTGGTTCTGCTGTAGGGGGCCTTCTTTGCTTCATAATGGGCGGAATTAGTTATATGATTCATCAACTTCGTGTTTGTGAGATCCAAGGCAGACCGATAATAGGACATTGTAAGCAATGGCTTGCATTGAGCTTTTTTGCGAGTTGTCGGTGACATTATGCAACAGGTTGCTCCAAGCCACACAATAGATCAAGGCTTGGGCTTAAGGCTTGACGTGAGATGAGAAGTGAAAAAACGTGATACGACGCGATAAAACGTGATGCGTGAAGGCTTTTTTGAATTCAATTTTGATAAAAATCGTATTTTTGTATAGAAATGAAAAAGAATACTTGCAAAGATAGTTTTTTGACTTTATTCCTTATGTATCACACTTTTTAAACTCAATATATTTGTAATTTGATATAAATATATAAATTTATAAATATTTTCATATTTTGTGTCGCTTTAAGTCACGCCTTAAAAACGGCATGACTCGTCATGGCTAGCAAAGGCGTGAGGCTTGACCATGCCACTACGACACGCCTCACGCTATTTATAAATTTGATTGTAACATAGAGATAGGAGCTAATATCATTTCTTAGTAATGATACACATAGGAAAGCCCAAAAGGATTGAGATTAGTCGGCTTTTAATGTCGAATTGAAAACTCAAATAAATCGAGAAAAAAACATTGTAACATATACATAGGAGCTAATATCATTTCTTAGTAAGGTTCTAATTTCATTATATAATTACACATTTGAGGTTGAATACGCCGTCGTTTTCTCATCACTGCTACAGTGGCCACGTGATATTGGGCTCCCACTTTGGCTTAGCTTTTTGGGCTCCAACTTTGGGCCGGCCCTATTGGTTTTTTTTTAAATTGTTCACACAAAATATGGGAAAAAAATGTTACAAATGTATCGATTTATTCAGATAAAAAAATACTTGCAGAAACATTTTCGATACCTAATAACTTTAAAATAATCGACAAGGTCACAAACGTACATCTTTAGATTGCATTATCCCATACAATTATATTTGAAAAAAAAAACGGTATAGCCAAAAAACGAAACTTTTAATCATAAAGTCCAACACATATGCCCATATAAGACGAAAAAAAACAACTATTAAACATGAGACCGAAAAAATAAACCCGCACAAAATTAAAAAAAAGAAAACAAAAACAAAAATAAATGACCCGCAACAACGCGCGAAAAATTAACGCCTCGCAGCAACGCGCGAGTAATCCTGCTTGTTTCTTACGCATAAAGTTCATAAACTTTCATTTGTTGTTTAAAATTATCGAGATCGGTTAGTAAAGTAGAGACCGATTGATTTTTTGAACATTTTTTTTATGTGTTGAGGGATCGTGACGTTGCTGATAAAAGTGTGTTTTGGTGGTAAATTCGTGTTGCAATAATATTTAGGCCAATGTGGCGAGAGGATTTTATGAGTCGTGATGTGCAACATTTTTTTGTAAAAAATCTCCCAAAAATGTATTGAATTGGTTTATTGTTTATGGGCAAGGTTATAAATAGCGTGAGGCGTGGCGTGGCGGCATGATCAAGTCTCACGTCTTAGCGGTTATGGCGAAGCCTTTGCGTTTTTAAGACGTGTCTTAAGACGGTACAAAATATGAAAATATTTATATATTTATATCATATTTAATATATATTGAGTTTATATAAATCGTTGTACATAATAAATAAAGTTAAAATATTATCCTTACATGTAATCTTCTTCGTTAAATTTATTTATCGGAGTTTAATCCAAAAAGCTCGCCACGCCTCGCGTCTTTTCACGCCTTATCTCACGTCACGTCTAAAGTCGACGCCTTGATCCATTTCGTAACGTGAAGGTCACGTCTCATGCTTTAGCGACGCCTTGACGTCGCCATAGCGCGTTTTTTAAAATAGTGTTTATGGGTCATGGACACTTATGAAATTCTGCATCATATCTTTTTTTTATATATAAAAATGCACACGATCTATAAAAATTATGTTTTTACTTTGAGTATATGATCATTTTCTGTTCTGATTCCGTCCCAATAATGAGTAGTTATAGTGGGACCAAATGTTGAAAACTCAGAAATCCACTTTTGGAATTTGGACGGATGGTTTTGGGCTAATGTCATGATGATGGATATTAAAGCATTTTCCTGGTTTTCATGAAAAGAAAAAAGATACCTTTATATTTTCACCTTTTCCTAAACTAATAATTAATAAAAAATAATGGCTAAAATAAGTACAGTATTATTTTGATTTAATCTTTTATATCAACTAGTCTACTGTTTTGCGGTTGGGGATGGTTTCGGCGAGGATAACCATAGGGCTTAATCTCAAAAACAGCAGCATTTGGTCATATATTGACTAGATAAGTTGCTTTAAACGTAACTATGCTTCTGGTTTTTGTTGGTGATTTTAGTGTCATCAGTCATTTTATGTAATTGTGATCTTCTATATACCAATGTGATTTCATATTAAGCTCGAATACGAGCACGAGAAATGTAGAGTACACACCCGTTTGAGTTAATATGTTTTAGACCACGACAAATAGGCATGGGTCAAGGGGCAGCGCCCCTTGTTGGGACTGTTGGGATTCCAATTGTTTTTAACTGTCTTTAACCACCGTATGCTTATAACAGAAGTTTTGGTCTCATTTGACATTAACCAAAAACACACAATCCTTTTTGTTTTGGTCTCTGTGCATAAACACAAAGTGCTTTGATTGCCTTATAACAATAAAGATTTCTTTTAACAAAGGTAGGGTTGAAAGAGGTCTTTCAAACAAATGTTAAAAGCTGTTTTCAAATCTGGTGATAAAATCCGAAAAGTATATTTAAGTATGTAAAGGATGCCCAGAAAAAACCTTGTTATTCACAAATTGGGACGTTTGATACACGATGGAACTCCACTTTTGAAATGTTCGAAAGTGGTTTGAAACAGAAAATGACGTTGGTGTATTTTCATGAATATTTGGTCACTAAGAATGGTAGAAGGTTTAAAAAATTTTCGGATGAATATTGGGTTCTTATTGAATCGTTAAACCCATTACTTGAAGTGTTTCAAAATGCTACGGTTATTTTGTCGGGGGTTTACTACCCAACATCTCCATTGGTAATTCATAGATTTTTTTATATGTTGCAAATTATGATTTAGAACTTGAGGGGGGGGGGGGGGTTGTTGTCATGAATGGTTCAACCATTGAAGAAAAAAACTTAAGTGTATTTTGAAAAAATCCTATCGATAATTATTGTGCAGCCGCTTTAATCTGTTTTAATGTATCGGGGTAGGACTTTCTTATTGAGAATATATGTAAGGGACTTGGAGTTTGAAGATGATGTTTTGCTATCTAGGTCATTGGATTGGTTTCACGATAGTTCCATTGTTTGTAACATCATGTTCTTTTATTCATGGAGATGATATGTAAGTATACTCCGTAGATGTACAAATGTCAAATAGTACCCGGACCTCCCACGGCAGTCGCGAGCTGGAATGGCCACCGCCGCTACCTCATGATATTAACCTCCCGACGGCTAGCGGCCCGCGCGCCACCGGCACGCTGACCTACTTCACTCATCCCGGCGCGCCTTCGTCGCAGTCCAGTCGTTCCCTTCTCTGTCACGTTCTCGCCTCCTAACCGGTTTAAACACACACTAAAATCAAAGATGTCTAGGGTGTGGCGCTGTTGTTCCTACAATGTTCCTAAAGGAGTATGAGCTTATCTCAAAACAGGGTTTTTGTCTCAAGGACTTCAGCCAAGGTTTTTGCAATCTTATGTTGTGTAGGGGTTTTGGAAATCAAAGGAAGGAAATTCGTTTCTGTTCTTACTACCGCGAATGGCCTAATGGATATATTAAGTGTCCAAGCTTCTTCGGTAGCATCTGAATCAGCATTTTCAACAAGTGGTAGGTT
Source organism: Tanacetum coccineum (assembly GCA_026074375.1). Classification (NCBI taxonomy): domain Eukaryota; kingdom Viridiplantae; phylum Streptophyta; class Magnoliopsida; order Asterales; family Asteraceae; genus Tanacetum; species Tanacetum coccineum. The sequence goes on from BQNB010074073.1 coordinate 22,570, forward strand.
GTTGACAATACGAAGAACGATGACTAACTCCGGAGTCTTTAGATGATGTGCATGGCTTGGTAGGTCCTCTTAGCGCTCTTGAGCTGTAAAACAAAACAGCTCTCCTCTTTGAACTACTTAGACGTTGAGAAAGGTGGTCTTTAATGACGAGGTGCCAAATCAAAATGAAAGCATCAACTTACCGTTCCAAGAAATTGCGTTTGATGCTAGTAGCGATGGCTATTTGTACTTCAGGAGAACGACGTCGTGATTATATGATGAGAGCGGTGCGAAGATGATCCAAACCGAGAATGGAGGGTCTATGTCACATGGTTACACTTAATATCGTATTGTGTTGTATTTCATATCTTATGTTGTATTTCTTCTTTATGTATTTCCTTTATGTCTGTATTTCGTTTATGTTATCATTATGGTGCTGGACTCAATAAAAGTTGAAGGTAATAAGTTTATGGTATAAAACACATAAAACAAAAACATAAAAAAAAAAAACCCGGTCAAAACCGGTTTTAGTGGTTAACGGAACCGAAACTGTTCCAAACAGGCAAACGGTTTGGCTCAACCGGGGTAACAAACCGGTTCCAAACCGGTTCAGGTTTGGCCAAACGGTTTCGGCTCCGTGTTGATCCGAACTAGGTTCCTGTTTGACTCAAAACCGAACCGATCTGGGTTAAACCGATTTGCGCAAACATTTTTTTGTAAAAAAATCTCCCGTCTTGATTACCAAAAATTTATTTGAATTGTTATTGTTTATGGGAAAGGTTATGAATAGCATTGAGGCGTGTCGTGGCGTAGGTTTAGGCATGATCAAGTTCACGTCTTAGCAGGTATGAGGAAGCCTTGCGTTTTTTAAACGTGTCTTAAGACGGTACAAAATATGAAAATATTTATATATTTATATCATATTTAATATATATTGAGTTTATATAAATCGTTGTACATAATAAATAAAGTTAAAATATTATCCTTACATGTAATCTTCTTCGTATTAAAGTTTATTATATCGGAAGGTTTAATTCCAAAAAAGCTCGACACGCCTCGCGTTTTTCACGCCTTATTATCGTCCACGTTCTAAAGTCGACGCCTTGATTCATTTCGTAACGTGAAGGTAACGTTTCATGCTTTAGCGACACCTTGACGTCGCCATAGCGTGTTTTTTAAAATAGTGTTTATGGGCCATGGACACTTATGAAATTCTGCATCATATCTTATTTTATTTTTTTAAATGCACACGATCTATAAAAATTATGTTTTTACTTTGAGTATATGATCATTTTCTGTTCTGATTCCGTCCCAATAATGAGTAGTTATAGTGGGACCAAATGTTGAAAACTCAGAAATCCACTTTTGGAATTTGGACGGATGGTTTTGGGCTAATGTCATGATGATGGATATTAAAGCATTTTCCTGGTTTTCATGAAAAGAAAAAAGATACCTTTATATTTTCACCTTTTCCTAAACTAATAATTAATAAAATATATGCTAAAATAAGTACAGTATTAATTTTAGATTTATCTTTATTCAACTAGTTACTGTTTTGCGGTTGGGATGGTAGCGGCGAGGATAACTATAGGCTATCTCAAAAACAGAAGCATTTGGGTCATATATTGACTAGCTAAAGGTTGCTTTAAACGTAAACTATGCTTCTGGTTTTTTGTTGGGTGATTTTAGTGTCATAGTCATTAATGTAATTGTGTTTTATATATAACAATGTGATTTTCATTATTAAGCTCGAATACGGAGCACACGAGAAATGTTAGACGTCCACCAGTTTGAGTAATATGTTTTAGACCACGACAAATAGGCATGGGTCAAGGGGCAGCGCCCCTTGTTGGGACTGTTGGGATTCCAATTGTTTTTAACGTAATTTAACCACACGTATGCTTTTATAACAGAGTTTTGGTCTCATTTGACATTATCCAAAAACAACAATCCTTGTTGTTTTGTTCTCTGTGCTTAAACACAAAGTGCTTTGTATTGCCTTTATAACAATAAATGATTCTTTTAAAAAAGTTAGGGGCCGGCACAAGTAAGCGCAAAATGAGGACATAATAAACGACAACTTTGTTTTTTATGATGTTCAAAAAAAAAATGGGGGACATTCACATCAACACTCTGTATAATTTAGAAGATTTTAAAATGAAAATGTGTTGATCAAGTTGCTATCAATGTCCCCTAATGACTAAATTATGTCTTAATCCATCCTTAATTTAGGGGTCTTCTAGTCCAAAACTCATCATACACACACCCACCCATGTCCTGTTTATATGTATTTGGGATACACAAACTTTGATTACTTTATGACATGGTTATTATATGAGATGTATCGTATGGCCGACTTTGTCGACTAGCGTTATACTTGTAAAAACGTTGATCATCGGCATGGCCTTAGCTAAGCTAACAAAGGCCTTGTGTAAAAAAGCTTATGCGATAGTTAAACATGATGATCGAAAATATAACATATCGGCTATTGGAAATAAAAAATATATAAAGAAATAAAATCATTTATCATCACCATTTTTGCTAGAAGTGAACTTTGAGATGGCACATATATAACACTATGTAAAATTTGAGGCCCTAAAAACGTTGAGGCTATACGGCTCTGGCCATCGACGATGCTAACTAGTACTCCATTATATGTTAGCTACACAAGTTTAGTTATATGGTAGAAATATATTGTTCTATCTATGTATAAGTGGTAAATGCACACAAAAAAAACTAGAGTTTGAATAGTAACGCAATTTCAATCATCAATATCACGATAAAACATTGTCTTACATAACAATTACTAATATTTTAGTATGTGTTTATATGTGTACATAAAGTGGTTAGATCTACCATGCTAGTATATGACGAATAAAACAATAAAAAAATTACAATTAATCATAAATTGGGCATTCTTTTAGGCCCGTTTGGTTTGTATATTGGTTTATGATTAGGATTTGGATTTGAATTTAAATTTGGTTTAGGATTTAGATTTGGATTTAATGTAGAAGAGAGAAAATAATATTTTAAAAAATATAATTATATTTTAAAATTTAAAATTAAAATTTTTTGTATTAATAAAAAAGTTAAAATAAATAATAAAAAGTACACTTTATGATTTTATAATACATTTATACTAGAAAAGACAAAATGGAACAAGTGATAACAAATACATGGGTCCACCTTTGGTCATAAAAACCCATGCATACTACCATCTTTTTAAAAAACCTTTTGGGCACGTTTTGGTACAGAGAATTTTAGAGATTAGAAATGAAGCAGAGAATTGAATTTCTTAGAAATGAAATCCAGAGAGATAGTTTATTGAATCCTTCCCACGTTTGATAGGTCAGAGAAATTGAAAAAAATTAATAATCACACAAATATTTTTTTCCTTTTTAAAAGATTTAATAGAAAATAAATAAATAAAAACAAATAATAATAATAAGAAAGATTATTATTATAAATAATAATAATAATAATATATAATAATAATAATAAATAATAATAAATAATCAATAATAATAATAATAAACTATAAAAAAATAAAATAATAATAATATAATAATAATATTAACAAATAATAAAATATTATTATATAATAATAAACAGTAAAATAATAATAGTAATAATAATAAAAAATAATAATAATAATAATTATAATTAATATATAATAATTACAATAATAATAAATAATAATAATAAAATAAATAAATTATTATTATTATTATTTTAATATTTATAATAACAATAATAAATGACAATAAATAAAACGTAAATAAATTTTTTGTTTTGTGCTCATTGAATTACCAAATGTGAGAAAATGGTTTTCCACTTCAATTATTGATGGAAAATGGTTTTCCACTACAAATTACTAGTATCACAATCTCCTCAAGAAAATCAAATCTCCACCTTTTTCTTTCTCTACAAACCAAACAAAGGAAATCCAAATCATTCTCATTTCTTTATCATGGAACTATTTTCTACCAATCTATGTCCTACTGTTTGGACATAAAATTGTGTATACAACCAAACGGGTGATTTCCACTTTTTAGCCCAAACCCCAAATAAACCCCACCAATCAAACGGGCCCTTAGTTATATTTTCTTTCATATTATTAAACACTAACAATTCTTTCTGTTATGAAGTTGGTGAGCGACGTAAAAAAAGATGATGTTTATGATTAGCAAGAATTCAGACAGTCCTTCCAACCTATACAGTTCGCTAATTCGGCTTTGCTTTCTAAAAGAAAGTTTGTCATATTGCTTGTTAAATAATATATATGATTATTAATTAATTACTAATTATGAAAAAGATTTAAATAGAGACGAACATCACCATTCTTTTTCTAAATAATAACCACTTTCTTTTACAAAAACGTGAATCGAAACCGAACCGAAATTAACTTAATGAAACCGAAATCGAACCGAAGTTAACCTAGCGAAACTGGTTTAGATAGTTCCTGTGTATTTCTTTTGTTTTTGACCCGAACCGAAATCGAACCGAGCAAAAACCGAAACCGAAAACCAAGCCCGGTTCGACTCGGTTTATCGGTTCGGTTCCTTATTTTGTACTAAAATGTCATTTTAATTGGTTGAAATGCTAAAACAGACATATGAATAAAGGACAACCAAAACTGAAAAAAGAGTATTTAATTTGGAAAGGTTGTTTATTATAAGGAGTCAAGGCGGTACTAGATGCACAATGAGCTAAAGCCCGGCACGAGCTTAAGGCCCACTTGGAAAGCCCGGCCTGCCAAACAAGCCTTATATAGTCCTTTTAATTTTTTTTTATCAAAGACCGGTCTGGGCCCGGTCCACCCAGGAAAAGCCCGCGAAGCCTTAAAAAAAGACCCTGGGTTTACTACTCTTCATATATTTGTTTCTGTGAATAATTTTACTTGAATTGCTATGAGTGTCATACATCGACTAAGAGCATTTGCACTAAATTATGATACAAGTGTTCAAGTGTTAAAAACCATGATTTAGGATAAAAGCACACAAAGAAAGGTATGTCACCTTGATTATTAATAAGAAGTGGCCAAAATGTTGAAACTTAGTTTAAAAGAAGAGTGGACCGAAAGCCGTATAAATGTGTTGCTTTATCTATATTGATACAGGAGTTGACAAATGTTCAATTAATGAACTTACATAAGCTAAAAGTTTTAAAATAAGCCATAAAAATGAGATTATGAAACATAAGTCCAAAAAAAATCAACCCCTTAGAAAGGCAAATTAACTGCACATCTAAACCACGTATTATCTCACATAATATCTCAATGTATAACCCACGAACTTTTGGTTGATGAGCCACTCACATACCCGCTAGGCCAAAGACCCTTTGGTGCGCAAGTTGTCATTTTATTCAAAATGCAGTGCAATTTAATGTCCTCTAGTTTTTGACTTTAGGAATTGTTACGGATTCCAAATGGCCTGCAAGAGCACACATCATCTCAGTCCACTTCCGGTATGAGTGATGCTGGAACAACGGCCATCAACTATTTAAGGATCACAAATGTGGGAGCTAAAGTTTATCTAAGAGGAGCACGATGCACGGACCTCGTGGACTAGTTGGATAAAAAATAACATACTACGAATAGAAAACAGCATAAAATGTTCTGCCCATCTAGCTGACTACACGAGGTTCATAATTTGTTCAAGGATGCAAAACCTGTATCTTTATTAACCAAGTGCATACGATCATGCTAAGTTAAAACAATGTATTGCCTCATTCATTCATGAAACATTATACTTTTGCATAAAAAAATGCTTCCGACCATTAACTTTTACATTGGACCTCTATACATAGTTTACATTCATAGTACCTTGAGAAGTTGTACCTCAAATATCAAGGGCTCCTTAACATGGGACAAAAGGCTGCGTCGAGGACCAAACTGCAATAAACAACGTTATTCACAACCGATATGCAAAAGAGGTTGTTTAAAACAATACAAATCCAACATTTTCAAATTGCGTTAGCACTCGTTATGACATCATGAAATATCTCATGCAACTTTCTGATGTAATTTACTAGAGGTGGGAAGACGGTCACGTCGAGTTAGGGTGACCCGCAACGCTTACTGCCATTCTTAAAAAGGACTTGTAAAAGAATAGTGAATTATTTATGTTACAAAACAGAGTTCTTACACTGATTATTATCTAAATCTTTGAATAAAAACGATTTAGGGGTTAAATGCACTTTAGGAGACTTTCAACCTATTCGACAAATTGACCAGTTTGAGATAAAGCATAGCTAAATCGACCCATTTAAAAGTAAACGGGTTGAAATTGCAACCTCTAGTTTTGAATGTTTGGATAATTATCTTACGGTTTAAGTCAATTCTTGTGATCCGTGACTCCTATCAAATGGTGCACTTTTCTTGTGACGCAAGCGAGTAACAACAAGAAGTGAGTCAAGTGTTCAAAGAGAGCAAAATGTTGAGCAAACCTCATCTGGAATTGGTCCCAGGTTCTCGTTAACGTATCCTACAGAAGGAGGTATCAATGCCCTTCTCTTGCCTCCAGCCTTCATTCCGATTATGACTTCCTTTAAACCTTTTATAATCTGTCAAATTAAACAAGAAGCTATATCAGTAACACAAACATTGGCATTTGAATTGCTTGCTAGCAAAGATTATTAACTAGCAGGAGTACCTTTTGACTTTTCAAACGATACACTCATTCAGATTGCAGATGTTAACCAGACTATACATGTTTAAGGATGTTACCATTAACATTTAATGCACTGTCGTACTGTGTTATTACTAGTGGTTAGAGGTGCTAAACAGGAGGAACTGGAAACGGGTCAGAACAGCTAACTTTCTGTAGAGATTAGGTTGGTTGACGGACGGCTAACTTTCAGGAGCTTTAATGCATTAAACGTTCACTTCTGGCGGCTTTTGGCCCGTTTGACCTGTGTTTTTATTAAGCTAGTTTTTCATTCTACCTGTTTAACCATTTAGAGATTATACGTAACCCATAAACATCTACGCATAAGTAAATGGGCCGAAATTACCACTTCTACGTGTCTTCAATCTAGTACTACTTGCAACGATGGATCATAATATTTAAATGACACTAACCTCCTTCTCATTCAGAGGAAGTATAACCGGGGAACTTTCTCCACTAAATTGATCCACTGTACTGCAAGGTTTAAAAAAATGATCAAACTCTGAAGTTTTTTTCGTCTGCGGTTATGTTTCGGGATCCTCAAAAAGCATAGAATTCATGTACAAAGCAATAGACAGAACCTTTTCTCCTAACTGCATAACTTTTTTTTTTCCAATGGGGAACGAAGACATTGGATAAATCTAACAAAATCAACTGTTCAAAATCAAGAATACTTGTTTATGCCTACCTATGTACAAAATAGCCATTTGATCGCCGACATACATAATTGACTTCAACCAGATCCCCTTCCCGCGCCTCTGGACCTTCCCCGTCAACTATATCTACAAAAGGAAACCCGAAGCAACAAACATTAAGTAAACATAACGATTGAACTTACACTCTTAAGAAGACTAAGGTTCTAAATCACATGATCTATCAGCTGCCACAAATATGGCCTAAAATTCCTACCTTTCATTTCAGCACATTCAATACTACACGGCTACACACTGAGAAATGAGAAAGTACCTTGTATTCTTACTCCACTATCAAGCTTCTGGGACCTGAATGCTTCCAGTTGAATTTTTTTTTGCATATAAATAAGGGCAACAGTAGATGAACATCTGAGATAATGGAGTAAGAAAAACTTGATAGATCACATACCGAATAACATCGGGTTCCTTCATCTCCAGGGCTTCAGCAATGAGAGGAATGTTGAATAACACGGGTATGAATCCAAGCGAGTGCAAAACTAGTCTTCTTGGAATCATTTTGCTTGGTGGTACTGTTCCGTTTGAGTTTTGGATCACATAATTCTTGGAGTGACGAAGTCTTGAGAAACCATGTTCTTGTCTATGATTAAATATGTATTTGGTATTAATCAAGTAGCATATAATTTCGTGTTTACCAGCTTTAATGCTGCTGAACGATGCACATAAACGTGATATCTATAAGTCAAAATCATTACATGTATATGACATTAACAGGAACACATTCAGTGACGGTGTACACGAGCATCTCTCTTTATTTAAATTAAACCGGCTCGCAATGGCATACAATCATGCACAACATCATAGGCAGGGCTCAACGAGATGTAACTATATCGCACTAATCTCACTTAAAT
>BQNB010074074.1:6903-31908 GCA_026074375.1 Tanacetum coccineum
TATACGGGATACTTATATATACTATTACTCGATTAGTCTTTCGGGACGAGTCACCGAACCTCTATTTAACCCTAATCGAACCTCATTTACTTTGAGCCTAGTTTACCAAAACTTGGGTTTGACATTCTCTTAGGGTTTCTATTGGATTTTCAAGGCAAAAGTGTTAATCTTTGATAACATTAACCGATAAAGTTTCAAACTTTATTCCCGGTTCACTCAAAGATACAACATTTTCATCACTAAATCACTAAAACAACAACAACAAACCACACAACACTTCCTTTTCATAGAAAAAGATCCGTAATATCATTTCATACAAAAAATATACACAATCAATTCATCATGGCTACAATGGCAGAGAACGTTATTGTAGCAGGTGCTAAAAACCGACCCCCAATGCTCGAAAAAGGCATGTATGATAGTTAGAAGACTCGAATTTGGCTTTATATTAAAGGGAAGGAGAATGGTGAAATGTTAATTAATTCAATCCAAAAAGGTTCGTTTCAACTCGCGGCAGAGATTACTGTTTTATGTGTTAACGGTGCTCCAGATGAAAAACGTGTACAAATAGTGGACGATCTCTCTCCCAAAGAAAAGTTACGATACGATAGTGACATCAAAGCTGTCAATATACTTCTTCTTGGATTACCAGTTGACATTTACACTCTTATCAACCACTATCAGAAATACATGAGTGTAGTTTCGTAAACTTCTCAGTATAAATGGTTTATTATCATGTTAAAAATAGATATGGATCAAATTCATTCCATAATTTAACTATTCTGTTTCTCGTTATTGAAATTGAACTAGATTACCAAATGTAATCAAGATTCATCTCGACTATGCTTTAGGCACGACCATGCAAACATCTGATCATCTTAACAAGGGCCCCAATAGTATCTAACTTTATACACACGTGGAGGAACAAATTCTGTATTGACTACACGTATCATTCACATGCTTCACAACACTTCTAAAAATAGTTTTTATATTATTCAGGATAGGGTTTAACTAGAATCAAGAAATGCCATCAACACATGCAAGACCTACTTGCATCTCAAGTCCGAGGATAGGTAAAAACTCTATCATATGTGGAATTCACTTTTGACACCGATCCATAAAGTGAGTTCTCACAGGTTGGGGTAGTCCAATATTCATCACCAATGAATAACATATGCGTTTGGCAGACACATCCTTTAATATTAAAAGAATATTTCCAATTGCTCACATTTGTCTTAATCTAACAATACTCACATATCATTACCTGATAATGGACAACTTTAGAATGATACAAGTCATTCAAGGATTTAAACATGCATATATAGGACACAATTATTATCAAATGAAAACAGTCATACCAAGTATATTAATTCATTGCAAAAATAACAATCGTTTAACATACCATTATTCAATACTAAAAAACAAACACATATATGCATGAGACTACTAGCAAGATGAAACCCAATGTTCCTAGCATGTTCAATATGCTTGGTTAACGACATTGGCTTTGTAAAAGGATTAGCTACATTATCAAATGTGTGAACTTTGTTCGCATAACATCTCCATAGGTTCTTTATTAGTAGGAACGACTCCAAGCCCATCAATAAACTTCCTCATCCACACAGCTTCCATTGCAGCTATGTACTCGACTTCTATAGAAGACATCGTTATAGTGCTTTTCTTAGCACTCTTCTAGTCTATGGCTCCTTCATATAGTATGAAGACATATCCCAATTGAGATTTTCTATCGTCTTTGTCGGTCTCGAATAAACCATCAGTATAGCAAGTAACTCTGAGCTCATTTTCGAGATTGCCTCTATAAACAGGAACCATATCTGTATTCCTCAAATACCTAAGAATAGTTTTAACAAAAGTCCAGTGACACTCCCTATAATTTTGATAAATCGACTAAAAAAGTTATGCGCGAACGCCACATCAGGTCTAGTGCATCTCACTACATACATAATAGATCATATAGCCGAAGCATAAGGAACTCTTTACATGCTCTTCACCTCTTCAGGTGTAGAAGCACCTTGAGTCTTGCTCAAGTTAGGTCTCTCTTGCATTGGAATATTTCTACGCTTGGAAATAAAGCTTGTAGCTCTCACTGAATTAGAAAACATTACATGAATGTCTATTAATTAGTTAAACGCAAAGCTCCCACTGGATTTGTCAACATTGTAAGTGTTACATCACCAATAGAAAGGAAATAGCGATTTATTTACTCTCCTACTCTCTTAGAATGCCTACAAGTAGCAATGTACTTAGGTATTGTATAGAGTATATGAAGTTCTACTTATCGGTCTGCCAAGCCACAAGGCTGTGTAGTACTTTAAGGAATAAAGTGAGTCCAAGGAAAATACCTAGAAGACATGCTAGTAATTTTCTTTACTCGTTACGGTTTATTGATATTTCCTCTCATTATCATTTAAAACTCATACATCGTCTTGACAAGTGCAAGATGTTATCATTTTGGTAGCTATAGAAAACATGTTCTATAGTTACACAAAATCTTTTATCTTTCAAAATTTCAGAACTGAAAAGGGTAATGAAAGATTAAAAATGAGTCTAAATATTATGGGGAAATTTTTTAATTTAATTCTATCTTAGTTTTGTCAATCAAAGAGAAGATATAGGAGTAAGTCTTTCTCTTTCTTACAAGGAAAGGAGACTACGTTTGTCTTTTCAAGAATAACAAACTTTCGTTTACGATTTATGTGCAATAATACCATTAATTAGAACGTAGAGAGTTCAATTATAGTATTATCGATAATTAATTCTTTTAGAAATTAATTACCCATTGTTTTAAGTAAAACAATTAATTTACTAAAAGACTAAGATCCAACTTGAACTCCCACTAATTACAAAAGGTCTAGCCAACTAGTAAACAAGTGGGGCAAGAGGTAAGCGACAAGCGTTAATTGCATTAAAAAGTGAAACTTTTAGATTTATGAGACACGTGGCATTAGTAATACATATAATAATGTCATGTACATGTTTTGTCTCATCTTATGCCTCGAGTCCAAGGTCGGACAAAACATACTCGATTAAGTCAACCAATGTAAGAACTTGCAAAAATTAACAAAAGGTCTCACCAATTAGAATTTTTTTGCCTTGGGTTGGAATTCACCTGAGGTCTGACCAAAGTAAAAACCAATTGAAAGTGTTCTTTAATTGGGCGGCATAGACTTAAATTTACACATAGGATATACAAATAAGTTTTTATAAAACTATGTCAAAAGGTGTACAAAGAAGCATACACACATCTTTGTAACACAAGTTAAAAAAACAATTTGTTAACTTTTAGGTGCACTTCTATCGCGGGAAAAGATTAAAGAATGACCAAACCCTATATAGTACTTTGCATGTGTCAAAAGATACAAGTTCTTCGGATAATTACCACAAATGTCGAAACATCTAGTGGCACGGGAAAAGATTAAAGGTAAATCAAACCTTAGATCATTTGCTAAAACCATGTCCTTGCACGAACTTGGACCTATGCGTCATGCCTTGCAGGTCATAATGTAGTAGCAAATTTCGTCATTGATAAAACTACAAAAGCTTTATAATTAAAGTTTATTAAACCAAGATCCGAGTAAGTTCGTCGCGGGAGAAAATTATAGTATAGACCTAACCCGACTTTACGACACATAAACTCGCAAGAATCTTGATTTAATCAAAGCAAGTTTCGATAGTTTAATGTCCGTTTTAATGTAAAAAAACTATTTTTACACAAAACACATAACATGTCACAAGGAATAATTATTTTAACAGACAAAATTAAACCAAATAATTCGAGGAAGTTAAAACGAGAACATTACAGTATATTTTCCACACCATCAATAACTTGCCAGAATCATTGATTTAATTAAAACAAGTTTCGATATAAGTATATAGTCTGTTTTAATATTTCAAAAATCTTTTGCATATGTAAAACAAGTCACAAAGAAAAACTCATAAGCACTTAAAACCGGACGGAGAAGGTGTAGAGGTTTGAACGACAGACTTATAATGTAATAAATAAATAATGCACTAACAACGTAAATCCGGAGTCTCAAGCCTCATTACAAGGGGAATGAGTATTTCCCAATTGGAGAATCAAAGACTCAGACTTGACTGGACGAGCCCTACACAAAGTGAGCCACATAACATCAAAATTTAATCAGATTGTGTGAGCTTTAAGAACAAGGAAACATGTATGAAAGTCCGAATTTAAATTTTATAAAAAAACCAAAAAATTTTTTAAAGTGGCTTTATTTTTTTTAAATAATTTTAGATATAGCCCCTTTTAACTATATTAAGCAATTAACATAACAAGATCAAGATTATAGTTAATTTTTCATGAAAAGAATGCATGTTATTGTCATGATTTTCTAGAAAAACAATAAAATTAATTATATACGTAGCAAATCTAGCATTTTTATGGTGTAACCCATAACATCAAATGATTTGACTCGTGATGCCACTGTTGAGATTTTATAACCTAGTAAACTATTTACTATCGAGTACGCAGCGAATGGATCTAGTTTGATGTATATGAATTAACATATAAATAAACACATAGTTGTACCAATCTGATATCAATAGAATTACTAAGGTTGCGTTTAGTAGCAGAAAAATTTCCTTGGTTTTCACTTTTTAGTTTTCTTGAGAATGGAGGAGTTATTCTTTCTCTAGAGAACACATGAAAACGTGTTCAAACGAGGTTGAGGTTTTCCAATTTTGAAAAACAAAAAACATGTTCAAATCTTGTTGTTTTCTGTTAGTTTTCCAATCAATCAGTTATATCATAAAAACAAATGAAAATCGTAAAGCCAACAATTTCAAAACAACCAACAATTCAAAACATCAAATGAAACTTTCAAACATTTTCAAGAAAACAAAAGCTATCAACATAAATATTAACACTACTTTACCATAATTTAAGAACAAACATCACCAAAACAACGGCATATTAACACGGTTTAATAACAACATACATATTAACAATGCTTTACCATAATTTCAGCACAAAACAACATCCAAACAACACCTTTCAGCATAAAATCAACATCCAAACAACACATTTCAGTAACTTTTTGCACCAAAACAACACCTTTTAGCCAAAAACAGCATCCACACAGCACCTTTCAGCAAAAAAACAACATCCAAACAGCACATTTCAGCACAAAACAGCATCCAAACAGCGCCTTTCAGCACAAAAAAGCATCCAAACAACACCTTTCAGCAAAAAAATAGTATCCAAACAGCACCTTTCAGCAACTTTCGGCAACTTTCAGCACCAAAACAGCTTCAAAATGGCTTAAAAACATTGACTTCGGAACACATGTAATAAAACTTACGTTATTGTAACACTTTAAGATCGTGCACGAGCTCGACGACGACTCATATGGTGATCCCACAAGCTATTAGCAATAGAATCTCTAACTTGAGCCATTTCATCATTATCTGTCATGTTTATAGGGATTCCTTCTTCAACTATATTCAAGTTTTCACTCGCAACTTCAAGATAATCTTCACCATCCATAGTGAACAACTTGTCGGCCCTATCTTCCATCCTTATGTAATTATGTAACGCACATCATGCGTGTGGAATCAACATTTGGCGCCTCAACGGGTAGTTTGGTATATCTTTAAAAATATGAAATCTTGCTTTAAGTACGCCAAATGCACGCTCTATGACGTTTCTTACCGAGGAGTGCATAAAGTTGAACATTTCTTTTTTTCCTCTTACTCCTCCAACACGTTGTCAATCCAAACGATGATACCGCTCACCACGATATGGAGCCAAAAATCCCTTTAGATTTGGATACCCACTATCCGCAACATAGAAATAATCTACACCGATACATGGGAAAAAATGATTTAGCAAAGATAACATATGATATAAAACAACAATTTGACGTATAAGAAATCATACCGCCACTAGGTATTAGGAATTTGTTTTCAGATCTAACTATAGCATCATAGAATACACGTGAGTCATTAGCCGTTCCCTCCCAACCAGTGTAGACAAATGTGAACATCATATCATGAGAACATACAACCATGACATTTTGAGTAACAAGTACCGCTTTTCTACCTCGAAATGACTTCTGTTTTGTAGCGGGTGCCCAGGCCGCTACATGTGTACCATCAATAACCCCAATACAATTATACGAATAAAAGGATGAATTGTTTGAGTATGAAACAAAAGAAACATGAATAATAATATCTCTTGAAACTTGTTTTTTAAGTTGTAATCAAACATCTTTTTAAGTTTCTTAGAAACGACATTCAGATCTTCTTCTTTATTTTTTTAGTTCGATCGACCTCAACCAAACATCTCATGGGTTTCGGTTTTGTAATAACAAATCTTTCACTTGTTAATTAAGCATTTAATAATTAGTTATAACGTCTAACGTTATAAATAACGACCGTTTAAATATTTTGTAATTTAATACTCTTAATATATTTTACTATAAATACATTACTTATATGATAAGAAGGTAAAAAAAGTAGTCAGAGACATAAAAAAAAAAAGGTAAAAAGACTACTAAAGGAATCATGAATTTCTTGAGTGTGTGACTACTTTTTTGTAGGTCTCTTGCCCATAGGGCAAAACGTTTTCTTAATGTATACGTACGTGATCCCGATAGACTTACATATTTCTAACCCGTAACCGCTAACAACACATAGTTGTGTTCCTTAATTTCCCGATCTACACTAATTAAAAGGAAAATATGTATATAATGCGTGTTTTGTTAACACGGTGTCGAAGAAGCTACTGCTCAAATGCTGCTATCATCATTTCTGCAAATTCACAGATTACGCGATATGGCCGCCTCGGCCAAGTCGACAATGCTCGTAAAACATTCGACAGTTTACGCGAAAAGAACATCGTTTCATGGAACTCAATTATCGCTTGTTACTTCCAAAACAACCAACCTTATGAAGCCCAACAACTGTTCGACCAAATGCCTCTGTCCAAAAACACTGTTTCATGGAACGGTTTAATCTCTGGGTATGTTAAGAACAGTATGCTGAATGAAGCACGACAAGTGTTTGATCAAATGCCTGACAGAAACATTATTTCTTGGACTGCTATCATTCGTGGTTATGTGGAACAAGGTTTCGTTTCTGAGGCAGAGTTGCTTTTCTCCCAGATGCCCCAAAAGAATGTTGTCTCCTGGACAGTTATGTTGGGTGGACTTATTCAAGATAATCAGATTGATAAGGCTCGTCGCCTTTTTGACGCAATGCCGGTTAAGGATGTCGTTGCCTGGACTAGTATGGTTGGTGGGTATTGTCAGACAGGTCGTCTGGCTCAAGGACGAGAGTTGTTTGATGCAATGCCTGATAAAAATGTGGTTTCTTGGACCACTATGATTTCTGGTTATGTTCAAAATCATCGTGTTGATGTTGCTAGGAAACTATTTGAGGTCATGCCTAATAAAAACGAGGTGTCGTGGACCGCAATGTTGATGGGATATACACAATGTGGAAGGATGGGTGAGGCTATGGAGCTTTTTGATGCAATGCCTTATAAGTCTGTTGTAGCGTGTAACGCGATGATACTTGGGTTGGGTCAGAATGGGGATGTAACTAAAGCAAGGAAGATATTCGATCAGACGAGGGATAAGGATGGTGGAACATGGAGTGCAATGATAAAGACGTATGAAAGAAAAGGCTTTGAATTAGAAGCGCTAAGATTGTTCTCGTTGATGCAAACAGAACGAGTTAAACCTAATTTCCCTTCTTTGATTAGTGTTCTTTCAGTTTGTTCCAGCCTTGCGAGTCTTGATCATGGTAGGCAAATTCATGCTCAGTTGGTCAAGGCTTTGTTTGATACTGATGTGTATGTTGGTTCAGTATTGATTACAATGTACGTAAAATGTGGTGATCTGGTAAAAGCTAAGACGGTGTTTGATAGATCTCCTACTAAAGATATAGTTATGTGGAATTCCATCATCTCAGGTTACGCACAACATGGTTTAGGAGAAGAAGCGTTGGAAATTTTCCACAACTTGTGTTCTTTAGGCATTTCGGCAGATGATGTTACTCTCATAGGAGTTTTATCAGCTTGCAGCTACACCGGGAAGGTTGATGAAGGACTCGATATATTTGAGTCCATGGAGTCAAAGTATCTTCTTGACCCAAAAACTGAACATTATGCTTGCATGGTGGATATGCTTGGCCGAGTTGGTCGGTTAAATGAGGCAATGAATCTAATCAATAAAATGCCAATGGAGGCGGATGCTATCATCTGGGGTTCTTTAATGAGTGCGTGTAGGACCCACATGAACCTTGATATGGCTGAAGTGGCAGCTAAGAAACTTTTACACCTTGAGCCAAGAAACTCGGGACCATATATTTTGCTTTCAAACATATATGCTTCAAAAGGTAAATGGTCTGATGTTGAAAACCTTAGGAAGACAATGAGATCACATAGTGTAAAGAAATCACCCGGTTGTAGTTGGATAGTGATTGAGAATGAAGTGCATATGTTTAAAGGTGGGGAAAGTAGGCTCCACCCTGATCAACCGTTGATTTTGGGGATGTTAGAATACTTAAGGGGGTTACTAAAAGAAGCTGGTTACTCTCCGGATGGAAGTTTTGTATTGCACGATGTAGATGAAGAGGAAAAGGTGCATAGTTTAGGTTATCATAGTGAAAAACTGGCTGTGGCATATGGGCTTTTGAAGGTGCCAGAAAAGATGCCAATTCGGGTAATGAAAAATCTTAGGGTTTGTGGAGATTGTCATTCTGCTATTAAATTGATATCGCAAGTGATGGGTAGGGAGATCATTTTGAGAGATGCAAATAGATTTCATCATTTTAAGGATGGGTTATGTTCTTGTAAGGATTTTTGGTGACCTGATCCACGTTGCAGGTAATTCTGTCCGCATATCTGAGTTGGTGTTGCTGTGGCATATTATATCTCTCTGCTAATGAGCAGTATTCATGAATTAAGATGCATGCCTTTGATTGCATTGTTTATTTTTCCTATGAGTTTTTGAAAGGTTTAAATCACTAAGGTATTAAGGTGGATACTTGATGTATGAGAATGATTTGGGAAATAGAAAGCACGCTCATCCTTTTCAAAATAACATTTGACTCGTATGTACGTGTTTCAACATAAAACACTTCTCAAACAATAACATTTGACTCATACTTATGCATAATTTTTAATTTTAATTAATATAGTTTCGGTGATTTGTTTTTATGAACAATGAAGTACAATATATGTTTTTGATAAAATAAAACTTTGATGTGCATTTATAGTGTATTCTGCCTCCTCATTATCTAATTAATTTTTGTGGTGAAAATTCTAGTTTTAATAGTCTCAAGGATCTTGATTCAGCTGCGGCGCATAGACTTCTTCAAAATGACTCTTACAAAGGTGAGTGAACCCGTTTATTCCAATTTTTGGAAGAAGGCCTTCATTTTCTATTCAGTTATGTCAGGATTTGGTTTCAAATACACATTTGCTTGTCTTGTTGTTCAAATAGATAAATTATTGAGAGACCACTCATGAATAATAAGTTTATGCCTAAAAAGTTGTGTGTCGATAATACATTGGTTGCATCAACAGGCTCCACCTTTCACAATCCAATAAAGCTAATGCCACACAGATTTAGACAAAAAACTAATCGTAAGTTTTAGGCCGCTTAATCATTTCTCGTTTAAATATTAGTGTGTTTGTGTTGCTGTTTGAGTATTATGTCCACCTTTCTATTTTGTTGGTTCTAAAATCAACTCCAATTTCATATTTCGACCAATCAAATAGGATTTCAAAGGTCAATATGAAATTTTATTGGTGCATAATTAATGGTCCCAATTTTTTAAAGTGCAAATTGAAAGTGGCATGTAATTTGGGACAGATATAGTAGTATATTTGTGCTCTAATGTGTTTCAATTAAATGCCAATGATATGTGTAGAGTTTAAGCTCAGGGATTGGAGGTGGTTTCAAAGCAGGTCGAGTCTGAACAATGAGCAGCAGGTGGATGTCATGTATGATGTACCCTACCATTCTACCATGTGGGCTTAGGGTCTGTTAGGGTTTCATTGTGCCATCCTTGTGAAATTACTGGATAACCCAATCTGGCATTAGGGATCCAAGGAAGTTGATTCAGGATATGCATACCACAACTTAATGGACTGTACATCTGCCAAAAGCTCATTAATGAAATTGTACAGTATATAAGTTAACCCAAGAGACCTTCTTCGTCATGAGTAAATTGCTTCTTCCATGTTGTAATTCTATTTACCGTTTGAATGTATGTTATGACAATAGTGATACAGCGTTCATAGTTCATTCTTTGTAATTTCTTTATGTGTGTGATTATGCCATATATTAATCAATAATTTACAAGAATTATAACGTTCTAGTAATGATTAAAATCGTATACAAATTAATAATTAACATAACATATGTGTAAGTTTTGCTGCCATTGAATTTTAGCATTGTTTTTGTGTTCTAATACATAAAAGTAACATAAAACCATATGAAAGAAAAAAAAACATAGTCACATTTCATGCAACAATGGGAGTATAATTAATACATTTCCTATTTATTGATATTATTTCACGGGTAATGCCGTTAGAATACCATCGAACTTTTCACTAATTCTATCGATTTGGTACGTTTTTGTATGAAAAAAAATTATCGATTTGGTACGTGTACTTTCATAAAGTGTTCTCATTTGCACACACAATAATCCTTCCATGTCCTTCGAGTAGGTTATTCGGACGTTCCAATGCATAGACCTCAGAGCTGTTTCCACTTCATTTATGGTCTCAACATTGTCACGAACAATAAGTTTTCCTTCTGGTGTCTCAGCAACCTATCTACTTCCGCAACCAAAGCCATCACATTACATCTATAACACCAAATAAACACTAAGTATATGATTAATCTCACGGGATACTTGGAATAGAGAAAAGAGCACTTTGATGTTATTACGAATCTACTGTTTTCCATTCTGGAACTTGATATGAATTCTTATAAGCATCTTGGATATACTTTTATATCCACTCTTAACTGGAATAAAAATTTTCTGAAACTTTTAGCTTTTATATCCATTCTAATTTAAAGAAAAAAGTTATGGTACAATATTTACGATGATGTTAAAATTCATTGATCAATTTTCGATTTTGATGTGAATGCTAGTCTATTTGACCACAAAAGTCAGAGGTGGAAGGGGTAGATATCAGATGATGAATGCAACAAATGAAAAGTAGATCACCTACTTGCTTTTTATCTTGGAGAACAGATGGTCTGCATGGAGAAGAAGATCTTAATTCTAGTGTAACTACTTAAGTGATATCAACAGTCATGATAGACTCCAAATAGACCTCGCTCATATATTATAGGTAGTGTATCAGGGAAATCAATAGGTACCACATTCATCACCCAAACACCCGCATCCTTTATAGCAGCTGCAAATCTGCAATTTAGGAAAGCCAAGAAATCATCCAATCTTTCAATGTTGGTGGAACAACAGGCCTTGTTAACACATAACACATATGATTGACAACATCCACATGTGACATACCCAAAATCTTGTTTGGGATAAGGCGGGATCATAAATGCAAGTTTATGCCGTTACATCCCAATTTACGTTTTTGTATTCTGCATTTAAGTCACATTAAAAAAAAACTTTTGGTAATGTTTCAGTCCATGTACTTTGATGGCTTTTCTAGTCCTATAAAGTTCAGGTGAAATCGGTTCAGGTCTTGAATGCACAAATGTGCGCAGACTGCAAACCCTAAAGTTACTCAAATGCGAAACATGCTAAAGTCTAGTAAATTGGTGTTGGGATTTTACAATCTAGGTAACCATTAGCTTACGAGTACGCAGCGGATTGGATCTAGTAATAGCATATAGGTTAACACATAATAAGAAGTAAATAGAAACGCGTACCTCTTAGCCAATTGATCTTGAAACAAGTAAGTGACTAAAACAATCACCTCTACGGTTGCTCACACAACACGTCGAACAAGTACGCAACAATGCTAGTCGTTACTCCACGAATAAACACCACGAATCAACAAGTATTCGGTGTTCTTAGTTTGATACACAATCGCACTAAAACCTTTTAGTTGTGATATCAATCTGCCGAATGAAACTTGTTTGTATTCTGCAACTTGTTAATAGATCACATGTATTAATTTTAATTCATGCAATTTTTGTATTTACGACATTTAAACAATAAAAAATGGGAATGACCCTTGATGATTGATGCGAAGACTTTAGCATGTATATCATACGAATGGAAAAGATACCAGGCATGCGAATTTTCATGGAAAGTTTTCATGGTGGTATTTTTTTAGGTTTCTCATTATGTCGGTTTATTATTTTTGTTTGATGATTTTTTTAATCCGAAAATGAATTATGAGGGATATAGGGTTTGTTTATATAGCCTCAAAACCCTAGTTTTAGATAAACTAGGACTCCTATAATCCTTATCACAATACAACTTTTATCCTTTATCTCTAAAATTGATCCCAAAACCTCTCTTTAAGAAACTATATGGGTTGCGTAACAAGTGACAACCCACAAGAGTTGGGTTTATCAATTTTAGTTCCCTTCGGTTTTATATTAACGAATATTATTATATTTAGATTTTTATAAGTATAACGGTTAACCAATAAATCATTTAAAAAATATGTGATAGTAATATTAAATCCTTAATAATAACAATAAATGTATATTAAGGTATTTAAATAACGTACTTTCGTTGTGTCTTAACGGTGTGTGTGCCCCCTATAGGCTCACATTTTGGCTAACTCGTACTTGTGCTAATAAATAAAAAGTACCATATACCCAATGCTCTCTCTGGGAGTTGGAATAGCACCTTAACACTTTATACCTTATAATTGGCAAAAGTCTAGCAACCCACAAAATTATTTTTACATTAGGAATTTATGGCAGATAAGAGTTTCAAAAACTCATCTCAGCTATATGAATGTGTTATAATCTTCTTGCTTCTGATAATCATCCCTTTCGTTACAGATTAAAGTTAAAACCATGGATATGTCCTAAGTCATTCCATTATATTTCAACATTATGTTCTGTTAATAGAAAATAATTAGATTATACCAAATGTATCATAAGAATCATTCTTGCATTACCTTTGGGTAGCGGCCACACAATTATCTGATTAAATCTGGGAGGGCCCAATGGTATTTTCTGCTCATTTCAAGTAGAGGAACAAATCCTTTTTTGACTACAAGTGTTATGTAGGATGTTGCATTCACATACACTCCGAAAATAGCTTTTATAACTACCTTGTTTAAGGGACAGCGTTTTGGCTATAATCACAGAGGAGATGTTTCACACATACAGATCTTGCTTGATCTCAAGTTATGGCCAAATTTTATAAACCATTTTCGACTTTCTAGCATGACATGGATTCAAAAGTAATGCTCGAAGTTGGTGGTATCCAATATGCATCCTTGTGAATACTTATGAGTTTGTGGGATACATAATTCCATATATTCACGGAATATAACCAACATCACAATTGCCTTACATAACAATATTCCTTTATTGTTAACGACAATGGGAATATTTTGAAGATAAAGAAAATATTCTATGGTTTAAAAACATGCAATATTGGATACAATTTTTATATGACTGAAGAACAAATACCAAGTATCGTTATCTCATTAGATAGTAAATATTGTGCTTACAATCCCAAAATTATCAAATACTAATAAAAAGGATATGCTGAGACTAGTTTAGGTAAGAGTGAAGTCTAATGTTTCCACATTCTAAACTTTTTCTTTTGCAAGAAGAAAATAAATAGTCATCTGAGTAAACTTCCGAATACTTGTTTCAAATTCACATATTGTGAAAGATTTGAATAATAAGATGAGTGTCTTATTGTTCACGTGCATACTATTGCAAGAGTCATAGTGATGGAAAGGTAAAAGTACCTTTTTATTAGGTATTTTAAATTCAAAACATACCTATCTCAGACCGTCATCGTACAGGTTCTTTAAAAATGTAAAGTATTCTCATGCTTTAATGTGTATTGCAACAATGCTTTTGGTTGAGAATATCTAGTTAGTGAATATCATAAAGATGATATCCTTTCTCTTATATAGAATTGCATATTCTCTAGCTCTCATTTGTACACAAATAAAGTATGCTTATATAGTTCTGTAATCATTTGTATTTAACAGTCTCTAAATGCTTCAATTAGATATTGTATCTAAATTCTTCAATTAAGTTTACTGTGTGTTAGTCATATTGCTATCATGCAAAAGTAGGAAAACAGCAACTTTCACAATATAATATTATACATGATGGAACCTTAGTTAAAAAAAACACAAGGTTTCCATCAATGTACTAAATTATCTAAGTAAAATATTTTCATTTAAGACTTGCATCAATGACATATTGCATTTGTGTTGGACTTAATTTCCGCATAGTTAACTTAATAAAACATTTGTTCCAAGGTCGTTTGTTTCTATCTACATTCTCAAAGAAGTTTTCATTCCAAATATTAGGATTAATATCTAGTTTTTGTGAATGATACTTTCGATAAGTCATAAACATATGAATTTTAAGAAAACAACAGGGTGGTCCCACTCTATGGTCGGATGTAACTCAGGAGTCATTCTTAATTTAATAGAAATCATATTGTGATTAAACTTAAGATCTGCTCCTAGTGCATGATCCATCCAACTTGGATTCTGTTTATCTTGTATGCTATATAAAGATTTTTAACCCTTTTGATTACACACCATCCGAGCAATGGTAATCATTCAGGAAGAGTCTTAAATTTTAATTGCCAATATTTCAAATATAGACTCATATCCTTTATGTTATTATCATAGTCTCGCAAGATATCATACAAGAAAGAGTTATGAACCTTAATTTGTCTTTTAAGATTCAAAAAATATGTATGACAATTAGTTATCTTTATATAATTAATATGTGCAGAAAAGAGAGATTTAATCATAGTCAATTGTTTGAGTAAGATCAAGTTCTTTATTCATCAGTCCAGGCATTAATATGTATACAATATTTGTCTTATGAGATTTTTTCAAAAGAACTCATTCTAACCTCATAGGTTTACTTTTTTCGGTGAAAGAGCAATCCTAGCTCAAAATTGACTGGCTTTTAAGGACTGCTCATCTTTATCATTCATAATTCTAAGACTCCTTTATCAGATTTCAAGATGGTGTTAATGTATCTTAGCAATTAGCAGGTTTGAAATGATCTCTGAATTTATAATTCCTCAGCATGATTTTACAATATCAATCAAGTGATGAAGGATTCCTTGGGATTTATGAATGAGAGTTCTCAATATACTTTGTTCGACATTTACATGTGAAACCGAAGTATGACCTTAGACAAGTGGTATTTAGAAGGTTATGTATGTTGTTTCTTGAATAATCTTCAAGTCTAGAGATGCTTCCCAACTTACTTTTGTAAGTATGCAGATAAAATTCTCTAAATATAAGTATTTAAGCAACAATGATTGTTTTAATTGGAATACACAAAACACTTTTTAAGGTTATATCATCTAGCTTGTTTTTAATATGATCATATTTTTAAACAAATTTTAGAACTTTAATCAAACCTAATGGGATTATCTCAATCCAAAAGATGATGTCTTGATTTACTTCTAGGGTTGAATAACTATATTGTGAGTTATTCAGGACACACGCAAAATTCTAACCTTGATAGATTTGTGAGTGGTAGGCAATTCAAGCTATTCATGAATAAAGCAATTTGCATATAGTTTGTTTAATCATATTAGACATACCATAATAATTAGTAGTATTATTCATTGAGTTTTAGAATTGTCGTGTTTTCCCAATTCAAAAATTCATTAGATAACTTAATTCTCTTTAGGTCAAATACTTGTCAATTGGGTCAAGCCAAATTAAATACACAGTATTTTAAAACCAAGTGCATGTTATAATGTATATTTCTTGAATTAAGCAAGAGCTCTTTGTTCATGTGTTCATAGAAGGAACAATTCAAGAATTCTGGTTCTTGTGTTTACATCGGTAAACAAAAATGTCAATTATCATTATAAGTACTTTGAATTAATTCACGGACCTCTGTTAACTCTATGTTCATGTGTTTCAGGAAAACAAAACATGTCAAGTTATACGTTACAAGTCTTCGAATATTTAAGGAAGCATGTTTTAATGTGTTCAACAAGAAGGACATACAATTCTACTATTCTTTATGTATGAAGTCATGATAAATTCAAGGACTTTATAATTATGTCTTAGATGTAAAACATATTATTCTAACTAAAGTAATCATGAACGCAATTTGTCAATAGTAATTTCAATAGTTAATTTCATACTTCAAAATCATGGATTATTATCATGAACCATGATTATTTGACTAAAATTCATGTGTCAATTAGATGAAGTAGTTTTATATTTTATATCTTGACTTTTAATGTAATTTGGACATATAAATACTTCGTTTTTAAGCTTCTCCTACGTAGATTGATTAGCTTCCTTACTTAGCGGTCAAGAGAAACCAATAATCATATTGTTATATTGTAGTTCTTGACACATTTATGATTTCTCACATTATGTACGGACACATTATCTAGGTGAACAAAACAATACGCACAAGCGTAAAATTGTTATAAACAATATGATCAGTGTTCATAGTTGTTACAAGTAGATCTCAACTATAATGTTTAATAAGGAATTGTGGATGATTATTCTCTAGATAACATTTCGGAAAGCAAAATAGATATGGAAACTTGAATTTCATATTAAAATAAAATGCATTATTACTTAAACATATGTTTGTTCCATTTTTCGGAAGTATTATTTATTTCAAAGCCAAAGCTAGAAATAATATGGGCAACTATCAAGGAAATAAATCTTGTAGCTCCCACTGAATTTGACACCATTACAAGAATGTCATTTCAGTAATAAAAAATGCAAAACTCTCACTGGATTTGTCAACATTGTAAAGTTTACATATCACCAGTAGAATAAAATAGTAATTTATTTTACTTTTCTAATCTCGTAGAACGCATACAAAGTGCAATATACGTATTATTATGTAGAGAATATGAAATTTACTTGTGTAGATGGGGACTAGATTCCATGTCTTCATATTAAACTTGATATTAAGCATGCAATTTTACTATATCGTCTGCATAGACCAAGGGTTATTTAAAAAAAACAACCTTTAAGGAATAAATGAGTCTAAGAATATACAGCGGATTATTGCTAGTAATTTCTTGTCATTGCGGTTTAAACTCATACACATGTGACAAGGCAAGATGTCATATAATTTTATGTAGCTATAGACAAAAGGTTCTCTAGATTACTCAAAATATTTTACTTTTCAATTATTTCAAAGCCAAAAAGAAGTGGTAATGAAAGACAACGAATGAGTTTAATTGATTGAAAAAATTTAATTCATATCTCTTTATCCTTGTCAACCAATGAGTATAGATAGAAGTAAGTCTCACCTTTTCTTACTAGGAAAGGAGACTATGTTTGTCTTATAAAGAAAAAGAAACTTTCGTTTTTACGAATTATGTTGCAAAAACACACATTAATGAACATAGAAAAGTTCAATTTATATGTGCGTAATTAAATTCTTAATAGAATGAACTACCCAATTAATTTACTAATTCAGACTAAGATCTCAACTTGACTCCCATTATTTACAAAGGTTCTGACCAGGGAGTAAAAGAGGGGCAAGAGGTAAGCGTGAGCGTTTAAATTTGATTTTAATGCAACTTTTAATTTATGATACATAGTCAAATAACTTAGCTAATCATTGTAATAATGTTAAGAGCATGTTTAGTATATCTTAAGCCTCTTCTTCGGGTCCAAGGTTACTGGACCAAGCCTTCTTCGGGGGGGGGGGAATTAAGTCCAACCAAACGTAGTACGCGCCAAAAATCGTCAGAGGTCTTGACCTGAGCACGAAAAAGTCTGACCAGTAGGCGAAATTTACCATGGGTTGGTATGGGTCCAGGGTCTGACAAAGAGACTCAAACCAAGTGCACGTGTTCTACGATTGGGTGGCATAGACTTAAATTTTCTAGGGGTATTCACATAAATGTGTCAAAACGTGTACAAAGAAGCATGTAAACAACTTTGTAACACTAATTTAAAAACTTTTAACTATGACACTGTAGTGACATTCCATGGTTCACGGTAACTCCAATCGAACTCGCAAAGAAGCGGAGAAATAGGTCAGCGCGAAGCGTATTAAAAACCTTATTTCTTTAGGGAATTACGTAAAACAACCCGCCTTAAACTTCTCTTATAGTCTGTTCTAGTGGATGAGCCGTACTTCCCATGAGTCCATAGCGTCCAGTTTTTAATTCATGAAAAACAAGTTTCAATAGTTTAGTCTTATTAATTTTTACAAAAACAGTTTTCCACGAAACAAATGGTTGGTCACTATGAGCATGCATTTTGCGTGTAAAATTAATAGACTACATTAACATCATCTTTTAGTCATATGGCATATTAAATTTGGCGCGTAAACAATTTAGACATTTAATAATCATGCATACTAAGATTCATAATCAAAAGATGACATTAATCATACAAGTAAACATGTAAAATCCGAGTTCTCTCGCGAGTCTTCCCCAAATGGAGAACCATAAGACCCTCACTAGGTTTTCTGCTAAAGTGCCTAGATCGCCCCATTCATTCACCACATATTGTGCATATGGCGGTGGGTCTTATTAGCCGAATAGGCAATTAATTAAAAGGGACCATTCAAGCTAAATAACAATCTTAATTTTCTTTTAACGTATATTAAACCTTTAATAGTTTCATGATCAACAACTACTTATTTTATTTATCTATTGGCAAGAATCAAATATTGTTTGTCCATATTTTTCTAGTAAAACATAAATAAAATATCTAACGCAGCAGATCATAGACTATGTTTTAATTATAGGCATGTAAACAAGGCATATATTAAAACAAAACGTGTAACCCATAAAGCTAAAACGAGGTGGCTCTGATACCACTGTTGGGATTTAAATAACCTCTAGGTAAATTAGTTTAGCCAGAGTACGCAGCGATAGGAATGGTTAACACAAAATAAAAGGTAAATAGAAACGCGTACCTTTTGATAATTTTGATCAAGAAAACGAGTAAAGCAATTAACGTAAATTGCCTCTACGGTTGCTCACACAGTCACGTCAACCGAATATATTAAGCTTGCTAGGCTTAACTTCACAAATCCAATACCTTGTATTATAACCCGATTACCAAGCAAACTCTTGAATTAGTAACCGAAAAACCAAGAACCGAATTAGGGTTGTAAACCCTAATTAACCGAAAACCTGTTAACCGAATTTAAGCAACCCGAAAACCCTAGTTGGGGTTATTTAACTTCGAACCAGGAACCAACAAACACCACGTGTATAATTCTTGAAAGTCGAGCTAGGAAGTAACAAGATGGAATCGATTAAACCTTTTGTGGTTTAACTGAGTTCGGTTGTAAGATAATACCGAAAACCAAAAGAACCCTTTATGGGTTTTTAGAAATCGGTGGGAAGGAGAGCAAAGAAAACCGAATAATCTTTGTGAGGTTATTAAGGTTGTGAGTTGTATGGAATAGAGTATGGGATGAGGAGTATATATAGTCATCAATCCCTAGTATAGATAAACAAGGAAACAAGTCCTAGTTTATTTACAACACAATCTTTTCCATGCTTCATCAAAACTGACTTTTCCTTGCTTCATAATTCGACACAAACACCTCCTCATAAAGTCTAACGGTTAAACTAACAATCCGTTAAATATATTTCGTGAAACATATTATATAATTAATAAATATATAACAAGTATATATATTAATTACATAATAAACGTACTCTTCGTGTCTTAACGTGTGTGCCCCCAATAGGCTCACATATTCGTAATGTAAACGTGCTAGTTCGACTACCATAATCCAACAGCTCCCACTTGGGAGTTGGAGTAGCACCTAACACGTATACCTATAATTGGCAAAGTCTAGCAACCCACACAATTATTTTTTCATTAGGAATATTATGAGATAAGAGTTTCAAAAATCATCTCAGCTATATAATGGTTATAAATTTCTTGCTTTATAATCATCCCTTTGTTACAGATACCGTTAAACCATGGATATGGATCCTAACTCATTCCATATAGTTTAACATTATGTTTCTCGTTATAAAAATAATTCAGATATACCAAATGTAATCAAGAATCATCTTGCATTACCCTTTGGGTGCGGCCACACAATTATCTGATTAAATCTGGAGAGGGCCCAATGGTATCTTTCTGCACATATCAAGTGGAGGAACAAATCCTTTATTGACTACAAGTGTTGTGGATGCTGCTTCACATACACTCCCAAAAATAGCCTTTATGACTACCATATTTCAGGATAGCGTTTGACTATAATCAAAGAGAGATATCCACACATACAGAACTTGCTTGCATCTCAAGTCTAAGGACGATTTTAAACCATTTTCGACATTTTACTCATGACATGGATCCAAAAGTAAATGCTCGAAGGTTGGGGTATCCAATATGCATCCCTTGTGAATACATATGAGTTTGGTGGGAACAAATCCATATATTCACGGAATATAACCAACACTCACATTTGCCTTACATAACAATATTCCCATATTGTTAACCGACAATGGACATATTTAGAATGATAAGAAATCATTCATGGATTAAACATGCAAATATAGGATAACAATTTTTATATGAATGAAGAACAAATACCAAGTATCTTTATTCATCAGAAAGTAAAAATTGTCTTACAATCTCAATTATCCAAATACTAATAAACAGATATGCATGAGACTAATTAGTAAGTTAAAGTCTAATGTTTCCAACATTCTCAACTTTTCTTTTGCAAGAAAACTAAATAGTCATCTAAGTAAACTTTCCGAATACTAGTTTCAAATTTCACATATAGTGAGGGATTTGAAAGATATGATGAGTGTCTTATCTCATATGCTCATACTATTGTAAGTGTCAGAGTATGGATATGGCATAATACCTTATATAAGGTATTTGTAGTCAACGACATACTGACAGTCATCTTTACAGTTTTTTAAAATGTATAGTATTCTTATTCTTTAATGTGTAATGCAACAATGCTCTTAGTTGAGCATATCTAGCTAGCAGATTTATCATAAATGATAAAATCCAACTTTAACTAGGATTGATTATCCTCTAGCATCAGTGTACACATACAACGCTATGCTTTATAATTCGTAAACATTTGTATTAACAGTCATCTAAATTCTCTTCAATTAGATATTGTTATCTAAATACTCTCAATTAGATACTATTGTTGTTAGCTCATCTTGCTCTCATGCAAAAGTAACAACCAGTCTCATACACAATATAATATATACATGATGAATCCTTAGTTAAAATCATAAGGTTTCCATCCATGTAATAAAGTGAAATATACCATTTAAGACTTGCTTTAATGTCATATTGCATTTATGTTGGACTTAATCATCGCATATGCTTATTTTATTAAACATTTATTCCTAGATCTTTTGTTTAATTTCCTAAATTCCCAAGTGAAGTTCCATTCCAATCTTCAAGGATTAACATATAGTATTTAGATACTTACTGCATGAACAACTGTAAATGTTACAGTAGTATTTTTCAGCACTATGGTCTAATAATGTTATATTACGTTACAATTGTACTTTGGACCAGAGGTATGTAAAGCCAATGTTTTTTAAACTTACACACATATTGTATTTAGAAACCTATTGCATGAACAACTGTAAACGTTGCAGTAGTATTTTTTAGCACTATGGTCTAATAATGTTATATTACGTTACAATTTTACTAACTGCCTCCAAGAACTTAGGGAGAAACCAAAGGCAATATCAGCAACTTAATTAAAGCTTAAATTTGGTTGCAGATGGATTTTGGTTGTGCCATTTATGTTATGGTTCCTTTAAGTGTTCATACATCACTTAATCGGCATGGAACGATTATGGATCTTTACTACTTCTGGTGGAGTTTTTGTGCTAAGATGTCATATAAGGCCTACATCATAGCTTTCGCAATGTACCTAATGAATATGAGATCTCAATAGCTTGAGTAAGATTCAAAACTCTTATCATCAGAGTCTGTGCATTAATTGTGTACAATCTCAATTTCATTATGAGCCTTTCTGTATAAGAAAACACATTCTCTGACCTTTCAGGTTTAGATAGATTGGTAATCGTTCAAATCATGCTCAAACATTGATGGTCTTGTTTAGGACTGCATCTGTGTTCATTCATAGTTCTAAGATATTTATTAGATTCAAGATGTGATAATTCATCTTATTAGTTAGCAGGCTTATTATGACCCTCTAACTTATATTCCTCAGCATTGATATTAAAATATCATTCTATTGATGAGGTATCCTCGCGGATTTACAAATGCGAGTTACATTATACTTTAGTTTGACATTTTCATTTTTAACCTTAGTATGACATCCGCGAGTGAATTCAGAAGGTTATGTATTTTGTTCTTGAATATCTTCAAGATATATAGATACTCCCACTTACTTTTGTAAGAAGAGATACTTTTCTAAATACTAAGTATTTAAGCAACAATAAATTGTTCTTAATTGGGACAACAAAATGCATTTTACAGTTCTCATCTCTAGCTTGTTAATAATATGCTTCATAAGATATTAACAAATTTCAAAACTTTAAACAAGACATAATGGGATTCATCCCAATCCATAATAGGTTATGTCTTGAATACCTTCTAGGTTGAAACTTTATCGAGTGTATCCATGACACACGCAAAGTTCATGAACATTGGAATCGATTTTGGAGGTAGAGCAATTAAAGTTATCAGAAATCAAACAATATGAATATAGTTTGTTTTTATACACATTAGCATACCATAATAATGTGGTTTTCTTTGAGTTTCTATGATTAGTGGATATTGATGCAGACTCTATAAGAATTTCCCCTGATAACTTTAATATCTCTTTGGATCAAATACTCACCAATTAGGTCGAGCCAAATTGAATAGAAAGTATTTTAAACCAAGTGCATGCTATAACGTATATTTTGTTGAATTAGTTTAATAACTCATGTTCCATGGGTTTCAGAAAACGAACTTGTTAAAGTATACCGTATAAGTTTTGAATAATTTCAAGGGACATTATTATTCATGTGTGAATCAAGAAAGACGATATACGACATTTTCACTAATTATCTTTATGTTATGAGTCATTGATAAATCTTGGACACTTTATTTTTATGTCTTAACAAGAACATATTATTCCTAACTAAAGTATTTTGGTACGCAAACTCTTGAGTTTGATAGTAATCTCAAGTTAATTTTATACTTCATAATTATGATTATTTAATTTAACCATAAGTCTATTGACTAAAACATGTAATCAAAATGTTAAAGTAGTTTACTATTATATCTTGACATTTAATTGTAATAGGACAACAAACATCTTGTGTGTTTAAGTCCTAATAAAATGATTAGCTTCCTTACCTTGCGGTCAAGAGAAACCAATAATCATATCGTTATATGTCGTTTTTTGCACAAACTTAAGATTTCTCCCACTTATGTACGGGACAACATTATTTAATATAATATGACACGCGCTCAAAAGTATAAACAATATGATAGTGTCATAGATATTACAAGTAGATTTTGAACCATAACGTTTAATAAGGAATTGTAGATTATTATTCTATAGATAACTTTTCGGAAAGCAACATCAAAAAGGCAATTGGTTATCTATAAAATAAAATATAATTTTCTCAAACTATGGTAGTTCATATTTGGAAAGTAATGAATTATTTCAAAGCGAGCTAGAAATAATATGGGCAACTAACAATGAAATGAATCTTGTAGCTCCCACTGAATTTGACATTATAACATGAATGTCATTTCAGTAGTAAAACACAAAGCTCCCACTGGAATTGTCAACATTGTAAGTGTTACATTACCAGTAGAAAGCAAATAGCGATTTATTTACTTTTATATTCACTCAAAATACCTACAAATAGCAATGTACTTAGGTATTGAACTGAGTATATGAATTTCTACTTATGTAGATGAGGGACTAGCCATTCATGCTTTCATTAATTTAAACTTTTTAGCATGCAATTCCTCCTTAATCGGTCTGCCTAGCCACAAGGGTGATTAGCACTATAAGGAATGAATCGAGTTCAAGAAAATTTACCTAGAAGACCTGCTAACAATTTTCTTTTCTCGTTGTGGTTTAAACTCATACATCGTGACAAGTGCAAGATGTCATTATTTTGGTAGCTATAGACAAAATGTACTCTAGTTACACAAAGTAATTTATCTTTCAAAGATTTCATAACCGAAAAAGGGTAATGAATGATTAAAAGTGAGTTTAAATATAATTGATAAAATTTCAATTATAACCCTATCTTATTCTTGTCAACCAATGAGAAGAGATAGGAGTAAGTCTCACTCTTCTAACCATGAAAAGAGACTATGTTTGCCTTCTAAGAAAAACAAAATTTCGTTTACGAATTATGTTGCACTAACACAATTAATCAGAACATAGAAACTTCAATTTTAGTATTTTCGATAATTAAATTCTTAAAAGAATTAACTACCCAATTAATTTACTAATTAAGACTAATATCCAACTTGACCCCCCACTAATGACCAGAGGTCTGACCAGTGAGTAATAAGTAGGGCAAGTGGTAAGCGACGAGCGTTAATTGCATTTAATGCAACTCTTAGATTTATGAGACTAGTCATAACATTAGTAATCATATAATAATGTCATGAGCATGTTTAGTTCTCATTTTATGCCTCAAGTCTGAGGTCTGACCAGCTAACCGGATTTAAGTCCACCAAGCAAGAACGCGCAAAAATAGTTAGAGGCCTGACCAGTGAACCAAATTTGCCATGGGTTGGAATGACCCTAAGGTCTGACCAAAGAGGCCAATCCAAATGCACGTGTTCTTGGTTGGCTGGCATTAACTTAAAATTCACATAGGGGTATTCAGATAAAAGTGTTAAAAGCG
>BQNB010074075.1:0-31907 GCA_026074375.1 Tanacetum coccineum
TACAAGTAAAGATAAAGGAACAAGCTCAAGCCTAAAGTCAAAGATTACTACAACATATTCACAAGAGAAAGTCAAGTTTACTAGCTGAAGACTAAGAGATATAGCATAGTACGCTAGGTTAAATTTTATAAAATGGAATGACCTCCCTTAGGGGGAGATTGTTGGAAACAAGAAAAGTATCGGTTACTTCTAAGTTGTAATAGTCTTAGCCCGTAGTTTGTTATATGATTAGTCTAGTAAGCTAGTCTGGCCCAAGGCCCATGGAAAGCCCGTTAAGGCCCATGGCTAGCCTTGTATTGTAGCATATATACCCTCTCCATGCCTTGGAGAGGGTGGTTGGTTGTTTCATTTCACATTTCACACATATATTCAATATTACTTTCTCTCTCTAGAAACCTTCCAACCTACTTCTCTCTCTAGTTCTTGCATAATATCATTAAAGATTACTAGTATTCTTCAGTTTCGAAATTAGGATTTGTGAGAAAGTTGAATTCATGATGAATGTTGTGTTCTTAGTTTTTCTTTTTTTCTTTTTGTTTTTCTGAAAGTATGTAAATAAATCAATGTTCTAGACTTTGGTTATTTATTCAAAGTAGTGAAGAAAGATGTAAAAAGCTTGACTATTGTGCTTGCAATGTTACTGTATTATGCTATATTCTTTGTTTATTTAAAAGAAGTGTGTGTTTTTCGGTTCATGAAATGATATGTATAATCATGTTAATGCGAGTTTGTTTTTTGGATGATCTTGTAGGAACATGAGAGGAACTTGAATAAACTGTTGTCAAATTGTAAGAAGTTGCATAGAGGTATTGGTTTTTTAAACCATTTTATGAATGTTGCAGTCGTACGCGGTGTCATTGCATGTTAGCTTTTAATGTATGGAACAATGATTACATCAATTATGTGATTCAACAACATGTTTTGCAGGAAACTGTGCGCAAGGGGTAACTTCGAAAGTGTTTTGGAGAGATATTTTTATGACTCCTTATTTTTGTGGTGTGTGATGCTATTGTTGTAACACCCTGCTAAAGCGGAAACATGAAGTGTGATAGCTCAAGGCACAAGCATATAGAAGTAGCACAACACTATAAATTAATTTAACATAAATAGTACATTAATACAACATTTGTCTTAGCCGAACATTGGCATATAAGCATAAGTTTCAAGTTTCACAAAAACATTATCTAGACAACACAAAGTTAAAAGAGACGACACGATGAGACCATGATGCAATGCCTTCATATAAAATTTACTGGGGATCACCTTAAATGCATGAGAAAACGGGTAAACTATGAAAGTAGTTGGTGAGTACATAAGTTTTACGTAAAAGATGTAAAAACCTTTTAAAGAAGTCCTCATGGAAAGTGTCATATGAATCTATACTATTACAAGTCCCACCCATACAATACCTATAACAAATACATTCACATACACTTCCAAGATAAAGAACAAGTCTCAAAATATAAGTTATAAGAGAAGACCTCATGGCAAGAGTCATATGAATCTATCCTATTACAAGTCCCGCCCATACAAGACTTGTAACAAATAAATTCATATACACTTCCATGATATAAGATATGTCTAAAAATAGAGAGTCTAAATGTCAAAGCCATTTGGTTAATAATAATGTTAAAAGCCCATGCATATATATAGTACCATGCATAAATGCCCCTATATAAATATTATACAATTCCTGAACAAGGTGGAACGAGAGGTTGGCCGACCTCTAATAGCGTTATCCATAATATTTACACTCCAGAGAATCGCGGAGCGCACAAAGTATGTATAATTGGGTACGAACGAAACCTAACGGGGGACTAACAATGTGAGGGTGTACGAACAGTATGACCCATATGATACGAACGGGATCCCACACATCCAGCACTAATATCTATGCATCTTACGTATTCATATAGAGTACGCGAAGTCTCATTTTAATAAAAACATACGTATTAGAAATGTAATACGCGAAGTCCAATATTAACCAAGTCTTACATATTAGAAATATAATATGTGAAGTCCAATAATTTTGCAAATCATATGTATATCATAAGATAATACGCAAAGTCTCCATTTAGTAAAGTCATACGTATATCAAAATAATACGCAAAGTCATAACATGGCAAACGATAGATTTATAATCAAGTCAAAACGATAATTTTTACCCCAAAATTGAAAGCGGTAAAAAGGGGAATTCGTGAATAATCACAGACATTAATCAATCAAGTTCGCAAATAGTACAAATAGTTCATAAAATAGTAATAATCATGCATTTCACCTCAAAAACATAAAACAACATTTAAAAAGAGGGGTCGTGAACTCACTTTTGAGCTAAGTGATAATAGCCGAGAAAATAAGACGACGAAAGCCGAGGAAATCCCAGAAGCAACCTAAAAATAATGTTGCATCTTAGGTCTTATAAATGACAAACGTAAATATGCGAATGAGTTTTTATAAAGTTTTTTATGTAGACTATACATTGTACTTAGTGTTTTATAAAGTTTATAAAACATTAGGGACTAGTTTTGACCATTTTACAAACATTTACAAGCCTTAAAACAAAAGCTGATTGGTTTTCTGATTTTATCCTGACTTTAGGTGACAATATTTCCTAAAACGTAAGTAGTCTTGATTCGGTTTTTATGTATATGAAAAGGTAATTGAGTCTATTAATCCGATAAGTGGGTCTTACCACCTCGGTTTTTATGTAAAATGTGTCAGATGGCTAGAACATCTTAATGTACTAAAGCTGTTCATTTTCAGTTTACACCAGTCCTGCGAAAAAGGCCGTAACTTTCAATCTCCAAGTTCGTTTAGGCCGGTTTAAATGGCCATGTTTAAGTTAAAGGGTCCTTTACAGTTTCTCTTTTTACCAAAACAGGGTGTTCTATACAAATTTTAGAGTTTTTAGTGATTGAAATCTGGTTTGCAAATCTGACACACCATTGCCGTTTATTTTCTAATTAAATCATCGTGTATCGTCACGACGTGTGCCACCCGGAGAATCGAAGCTAAGACAAAGGCCTGCAACCCTATATACTTTTACCTAAGCCTCATAAGCTACTGATTCTTAAAGATTATTCCATTTAAGCTACTGATCAAGTTTGCCCTAGAAAAGTAATGATAAAAATATTGTTTCTAGTGTTCTCTTGTTTTGATTCACCAAGTACAATGTATAACTTATAATATATTTATATTTATATGAAATATATGTAGATCTATGAAAATAAAATGTATGATCATGTTACAAAAATATGAACATAAAAATGTAATGATCTCTTACAAAGAGAAATGATGGAAAATGATAAGTAGCAAGAACCAGTATAACAAGATCTTCAACCCAAGTAACATTAATAACCCAAAGATCCAACTCTTGCAAAACCCTTGAATAAAATCAACCTAGATCTAGTGAATATGATAAGATTTATTGCTGTTGATGATGAAATTAACCCAAGAACATGAATTAGAACAATAGATCCTCAACCTTGATCACCAATAACTAGTTAAAAATAAAAGAAATATGTGTTTGTGGTGTTGTTTGTGATTGGCAAAGGGTGAGAAGAAAGGAGAAATGAGTTGTGTTGAGATGTGAAAATGAGTTAGTATGGAAGGTGTCAAGACTATGCAAGTCCCTTAGGACACATGTCTTTAACATGTGTCTAAACAAGATACATCTATCTTGTTAACTCACCACATGGACGGGGGTTAATGGTTTTGATTATGTTAAACTTTTTTATTAGGAGTGTAATATTAAGGCTAATGTACAAAAAGGTAGAGTATTGCAAGAGCTAAAACGCAAAACCTAAAGGTGGAAAAATATACGACATATAAAATATATTTGTAGAATGATAAAAATGCATAAAGCATGTAGACTAAATATAGTCTAGAGTTGGGTTCATATATAATGTACGTTTTACGACATACGCGGGTTAACCTTCCCGGTTACCCGTAAAAGTTAATTTTTTGCGAAATTAAAATAGTCAATAAAAAATGAGGTTAAATAATAACCTAAAAAAATTGGATTGTTGATAGAAGGCACGTTCGTAAACAAGGTTTCTAATTAAAAAGACAATCCAAGCCTAAAGTGACCCGACAACCGTATAATAACTTAACACAAGTAAGTTTAGTCAAAGACGTTATAAGAACTCTAATGGTTGTTAACATGAGTTTGACGGTTGTCACATCCTTCCCTTGTTAGAAAGAATTCTGTCTCGGGATTCAGTTCGTCTTAGCCAATGATTGCGCGCTCAAAAATAGGTGTAGGTACTTGCACTTGATCTCGTCCTCGCGCTCCTACGTGACCTCGGGACCTCTTCGCGAATTCCTTCGAACTTTAACGATAGGTATTTGATTATACTTTAGTCTCTTGACCTCAAGGTCCATAATTTCCAATGGCCCTTCTATGAATTGGAGCTTGTTAGTGATCTTTAATTCCTCGAGTGGAACGACAAGCGTTTCGTCAGTTAAACACTTCTTTAAATTTGAGACATGGAATACATCGTAAATTCCAATGAGCTCTTGCGGCAGCTCAAGACGATAAGCTACCAGACCAACTCTACTTAGTACCTTGAAGGGTCAAGTGTATCGAGGGTTTAATTTGCCTCGCTTCCCAAAACGTATTATGACCCCTCGGTGTCCTAGGTAACTTTGTCACAAGATTTATCGTGACATTCTCCCATTTCTTAATAGCTTCAATCTTCGCAGGGTCGACATGAATTCCCTATACATTGACCACGTGACCAAGAAATTGTACTTCTCGAAGCCATAACTCACACTTGGAGAATTTTGTGTACCATTTCTCATCCTTGAGGAACCTTAAAATGGTATCTAAGTGTTGTTCATTGGTATGTGCTTAATTACACATACCTTTTACCTATAAAAACGAGCCTAAATGACCAAAAACATACATAAAATGCCAAATATATGCTTGTTTTGCTATTTGTGTTGTGCAGGTAACAAATATTTAGGAAAAGGACAAAAACGAAGCAAAATGGCTAAAACCGAGCACGGGAATGGAAAGAGCGTAAAAAAGTCAAAGTCAACCAAAAAATTAACCACGACAAAGTCAAAAGTCAAAGACGAAGCCGAAACAAAGAAATTTTAAATGGACCAACCCGCACCCATTTAATAGGCCGGGTCAGCTCATTAAGACTTTATCTAAAAGTCTTACAATATATAAAAAAAGGGCTAATCCAAATCCATGTATCACCCGGCCCAGTTATAAGCCCAAACCCACTTAACCCATAAGCCCGTTAACCCCTAACTTTAACCCCCATATCCATTACACCATTAGTCCTTATGGACTAACACAACTAGTCCCTAAGGTTTGCACCGTTAGTCCCTAATCCTAACAACCGTTAACCTTTCACCCTTAACCCCGTTACCCCTAAAACTTATAAATCCTTTTCCCGCCAAAGCCCTATTAATACTATTCACCATCCCTGTCCTTCTTCCCCTACAAACCGACAAACTATGGTCACACCCCTTAACCTAAACCCCACCCCCCAGCTAGAAAACAAACCACCTTGGCAATCCTAAGGGATTTGATTCGTTGAGGCAAATTCAAAGGCTGTGATTGAATTAAAGAAACACAAGATGGGATTGAGGGCTAGGATTGAAGGTTGGATTGCTCTCACACAAGAAACACAACTCAAATGGCCAAGAGCACCAAGAACGCTATAAATTTTTGTGTGTGTTTTCCCCAGTAAACATATAAAAAGGGTAATGTAATTTAGGAGAAGTATAATTATACTTTTAATGTTTTTATGTCATTTAAATTCTGTCATTTTATTTTCAAAGCCTTGTAATCTTTTTAAGTTAATGCAAATTTCAGTTTTAAGTTTATGCACATCTGTCTCTTTTAATCTTTATTTAATTAGGCTTATTTCTGTTTACAAGTCTGTTCTATAAGCAATTATAAGCTGTTTAGTCTCATTTAAGTGTTTACTTGTACAAATAATCCTCAAAAGCTTATTTGTACAAGCTGGTTAAACTTCATATGAGTTGTTTGAGTTTTGAGTATTTGAGCTTAATGGATGATAAGCTAGTAATGGATGAGCTTATGGGTTTAGATTCAGCTTATTTACAATAAACTGAGTCCCTAGAGCTTTAAGGAATTTCATTTAAGTCCTTGTTTAAGCACATGACAAAGGTACATGTACTTTCTCTATTTTTAGCTAATTCTTGTTTCTGCTTATTTTCTGCTTATTGCTTTCTTATTGTTGCTTATTTATGCTTAATTTATCCTATTACAGCTTATTGTGTTTAGTTTTAGTCTAGAATAGTTTAAAGCTTAATTTTCTTAAAAACTGTCTTAAAATAGTCCAAACATGATTATTAGTATAGCTAATAGAATAATGCTTACTTTTCCTTAGATTTTGCTTAATAATCTTTACTAAGCCTAGATATTAATCTGTTTTCACTTAGATAGCTTAATTAAGATCTTATCTAGCTTAAAAAGGGTTTTGTGAAACTTAAACGGGTGTTTGGGACAGCAGCATTAACCAAGGTTAATGCTGCTTGACCTCACTTTGGTCCTTAAGCCAACTTTGATAAGCTTTAGGTTAATTTTTTATAAGTTTTTATGTTTTAGAAATTATTTTTAAGCATTTATATTTCCTACTTTGAATCTGTGGTAATATTGTTTTATGATTTAGCTTATTTGATTAAGATTTCAATAAGTGGCTTGTAGGTGTTAATTTTTGCTTTGTTTTGATGTTAAAATGCAATAGAATTTAGTTGTATTGAGTTTGCATTTGTCATTTGAGTTTTTGCATAAAACTGTCAAGTGTCTTTTTCAAAGTAGAAGTCCATTTTTCAATCTCAAATTTAGGTTAGCTAAAGTAGGATTTAGGGTTTGAAATTTCTTGCACAAGGTCTTTATAGTCTAGGTTTCATGTGTTTTAGCTTATTTCATAAATTGAACTTATTTTTCTAGCTTAAAAATAGGGCTGAACTTTGCCCTTTCAAATTTTTTTTTGAAAAAACTCAGCAGCTACTGAGTGTAATCAGCCTTTTCATAAGCTTTTTTCCGAGCTTATTTGATTTTCAAAATATTTTTAATTGCTGATTTAGATAGCTTATTGTATAAGCTTTAAAGTTTTAAAAGTCCCTAAGCCATAAGGATCCATTTCTAGCATAAAAATAAGCTAGAAAGTGCCCCCTTAGGCTGTTTTGTTAACAGTTTTTAGCCAAAAGCTTATTTGCTATTATGAGCTTATTGGCTTATTAGATTTGCTTTAGTTGTGTTTAGATTTGCTTATTAGGTGTAAGTGTAGGCCTGTTTTTTCTTATCTTGTTTTCCATTAGCTTATTTAGTTCTAAAAATGCTTAAGAGTTTTAGCTTTATAGTCATTTAGTTAAAAAGTCAAGTCTGTCAGCTTTTTAGTGCTTTTTCCAGCTTATTTGTAAGTTTTTATAAAAAGTGTCTTTTTTTAAGTTGCTTAGTTTAATCTTAAAAAGCTTTTCCATAAAAAATTCGCAAAAAAAACATTTGGGAATTGGGGAAGCCCCAGTTTCGAACCTGGGACCTCAACCCTACTCAACCAAACGTTTTAACACCACCCTCTGCTACCACACTGCCCTTGGGTCTTTTCCGTTAAGTCTTTGCAAAATTTATTATTTAAGCATTTTTTAGCCTATTTAGCTTATCAGCCTATTTAGCTTAATACCAGCTTATTCAAATAAGCTGGTAACTCAGTTTTATTTTCTTAAATTCAGCACGGTTCAAAGCACTTTTCATAAAATTTTCAGATTTTTCTAAATTAGTTTACTATTTTTAATCTTTTATTTAGTGTAAATTAGTTTTTAATTCATAAAAAATTATTAAAAAGTCAAAAAAATATAATAATTTTTTTAAAAATTTCTTTTATCATTTAGGACTGTTAATAATTAAATTTGCATTTGTAGGGTTAATTTGTAGAATTTAGTTTTTTTAAAAACGGGTTTTGATCCCGTTATCATTTTTTCGCGTTTTAGCTTTAATTGCTTTCGTTTTAGGCTTGCCTTTACTTGTTTTTGCATTTTGTTTGTAGAATAGAAAACCAAGTCAACTTGTGATTATTCAAGCATTGTTCCGCAAACTGATTCTCGATTTCCAAATTCACGCCTCGTCGGGATTTTCAAATTCACGCCTCGTCGGGACACGACCCGTGAAGGTTTTTAGGGTTTTGCTTTGGATAAAAGTAAAATCTCTTTTAAAAAGCCTCTTGGAATTTTTATTATTGATACTTTGTTATTTCTTATATTATATATATTTATATTTATATTTATATATATAGTAAAGGAGTTATTTTAAGACAATCAATTTTTGGCGCCGTTGCCGGGGAGGTCGTGAGACGATTATTGAGTTGAAGTTTGTTGTGCCTTGAAGACCCTTCCTCGTGAAGTTATCATTTTCCGTTTGTGAATATTTTCTTTTATTATGAAGTAATCAAAAATACCAACAATACTTTTCCTAAAGTATTGAAAGTACCAAAAAAATTGAAAAACAACAAAACAATCTGTGAGGTTAATTGTTAAATCGGCTCACATTTAAGTTACTCCTACGAACTTCGACCCGAAAGGAGAAGGTTTTTAAAATGCTTCGCGCTTACCCGCTCCTCCGCTTCATTGTGCGTTTTCCAAAGAGCTACCGTACACTTGTTCGATTATCGGTCCCAAAAATATTTTCTTGTTTAAGATACATAAAAATCCAAAAATATTCTTCTTAACCCCATTTTGTTTAATTCTTTATCCCTCTTTAATTCTATCATCATGTATGGATTTAAAGAATGTTCGTCTTGTGGAGCTTTGTATAATAAAGATCATTGTTGTTCCGTTGACACTTTTGTTCGTGATCCTAATGAAACACCCGATTCGTCTAAACAATCCCTTCCGAATTGTCCTACGTGTGGAGACCCGGTTGATGGTCTATATTGTCGACCTTGTGCTTTTGTGCGAAAGTGTTTGAATGAAGTTTGTTTTACAAGTTGTGATGAAAATGAATCTTTCAAAAATCTTCTCAACCCACCTCAACAAACCCAAACTCACTCTTCCGAGTCATCCAATGATAATACTAACTTTGTTGATACGCCTCAAGAACCAATTGTCGAAAATCAAGACCCCGGTGAAAATTTTGCACAAAATTCTTCACAAAGTCCTCCACAAATCACCCAAAATTGTTGTTACAGGTGCGGCGATTCGTTAGACGGTTTCTTTTGTCAACGATGTACTTGTGAGTCTTGTGGGAATGATGCTCATTATGGTTACAATTGTCCACCGTAAGTTCCGATTATCTCTAATCCGGAACCATGCTACAATCAAAACTTTGATGAGTTCCCACAAACTTTGCCAAGTTTTCAACAACAATATCTTTATTATACGTGCCAACGATGTGGTTGCAATCAATATGATGGAGTTTGTTTTTATTGTACTATTGAAAAAGGAACACCAATCAATTTTTCAACTCCGTACTCTTTTAATGATTCTCCAAATTTTTCAAACCACCCTCCACAAAATTCACCAATTTTTCAACAACAATATCTTAGTTGTGAAAATTGTGGGGGTCCTCATGAGACATACCAATGTCAACCAATGAATGAAAACTATTATGAGCCAAATTTTTGCTATAATTCTAATTCTTTTGGTTTTGACCATTTTCAACCCCACAACATCCCGTCATTCATCAAACTCCTCTTGAAAAAAGTATGGAAGAATTACGAATTGCTTTTCAAGCTTGGAGTGATAATATTCGGCAAAAGAAAGAGCAAGAGAAGCGAATTGCGGAAGAGCAAGTGGCTAAGGCTCGATATTGGAAGATTCCCATTTGTAATGATGATGACGAGGACGATACTATTACAATCACACCCGTCTTACCAACCGAGAAACCCGATAACTCTCTAAGTATGGGGGACGAGCATCTTAGCACTATTTTGAAAATTGAATCGGACGGATTAATAAAGTCTATTGATGAGAACCTTGTCTCAATCCTAAGTGAGTCCGAGGATTTTTCTGATATCGAAAGTGAGTGTGATGTGCCCAATTTTGATGATTCTCAAACGACAAATTTTTCAACGTTTTCTAATCCTCTCTTCGACGATTCTACCTCTAGTGATGACGAGTCAAGTCATGAGGAGGTTATTCACGAAATAATTTTTAAAACTTATTCGAACCCTCTTTTTGATCTTGACACGGTAAATCATTTCTAGTGAGTTAATCCGATTCATAATGAGACTCGATTCTCTCCGAAATTGACGTTTTGATATCGAGTTTTTTCTTGAGTCATTACTCAATCGTGATACTTTGATGGCTTCCTCTCACAAGATTGATTCTCTCTTCGATGAGTTCGCCGGTGAACTCATAACAATTCCTCCAATAATTGTTAATAGAGAGAACGAGGAATATATTAGTCTTTTGGAGAGGTTGCTATAAGATAATTCATCTCCTCGTCCGCCAGAAGATTTTCATATGATCATCGAGTCTCTTCCTACATTTTCTATCCCCGTTGAGGATAGTGACTCTCTTAGGGAAGAGATCGATATATTTCCCGGTCCGGATGACTCAATTCCATCGGGTATTGAGAGTGATAATTACGACTCAGAAGTTGATGATAATTCTACTTCCCTTCCTGAGTTCGAATCATTTCATGCTAATTATCCCGATTCGGGAGATTCAACCATTGATATGGTAGAAGACATCCCCGTTGATGTGCCTAACATTTTGCCCACCCATCCCACCCTTCATATGGATTTCGACTTCATTCCTTCTTATAATGATCTTGGATCCGATCTTGATATTTCTTCTCCTTTCGGAGATAGAAACAAGATTTACGATCCGGGGATATGCTTTGAAGTCGAATACACGAGATTTCTTGCTACTCTTTCCCTCGTGATTGATACTTTACTTCCATTTTCATCCGAAAATAAGGATAAAGTTTTCAATCACGGTGTTCTTGCTTCAAAAGGAGAATCTCCACCTTCTTCTTCACATCAGGGCTTTAAAGCTTCCAAGATTTTTCATCATAAAAGCCCGATGTTGATCTATGGAGAGGACATTCCTATCTTGGATGTTCTGTTTCTCCATTTCTATCCTCCTTGACCAACTCAAGTATGGGGGATCGAGTCAGGCTCAAGACTCGGTTAACAAAAATAAGCGCTTCGTGGGTGGCAACCCATGCTTATCCTTATATAATAGTAGTAATGAATAAGTGTGTTGTGAGGAGGCTCGCCTCTTCCAATTTCTCGTGTTTCTTGTTTTTTGTTGTATGTCCAGGATTTTTGAAGCCTCTCGTGCTCGTGGTTTTTGTTCTTCGTTCACTAGAGCTTCAAATCCTCAGCTTCATTTTGGAAATCCAATATCCTAATCTTATCGACTAACGTTTATCTTTGTGCATACTTAATAAATGGCTTTAGATTTACGTAGAGACCCTTCTTAAAACATTGAGGACAATGTTCAGTTCTAGTATGGGGGGATCTAACGATTTGATTTTGCCTGCATCCGTTGTTTTCGCGTAATCCTGTTTTACCACCAAAATACTAAAAAATGAAAAAATTTAAAAATTTTCAAAAATAAAATAAGTGTTTTGTCACAATTTTGACTTTCCTGCTGGGTAGAATAAGAATAAATTTTGACTCGATCGAGCGTGTTGAGCTCTAGCTTGTTCCTTAACTTTTAGACTAAGCATTCGC
The DNA here is from genome assembly GCA_026074375.1 of Tanacetum coccineum. Taxonomy (NCBI): domain Eukaryota; kingdom Viridiplantae; phylum Streptophyta; class Magnoliopsida; order Asterales; family Asteraceae; genus Tanacetum; species Tanacetum coccineum. The sequence continues at coordinate 11,667 of BQNB010074075.1, forward strand.
GGATCTTTGCGAAGAACGAAAAATGATAGAGTTAAGTATGAGTTAGATGCTAAACAAGGATTAATTTGAAATTCTTACAAGCTATGTGGTGTAATTTGTGGGCTTCATTTTTCTCCATAAGCTCTAACCCCGGACTAATAATACGTGCTATTTTTGAAAATTAAACTTAAATTAACAATTTTTGAAATGTAGTCAATAACAATTTTTGTCTTAGTTCAAAATATACTTAAATTTTCCAAAAAGAAGTCTTCTCTATATATCGTGGTATAAAGTTTAATGTTAAAAAAAATAATGATGATAAATAAGATAATAATATAAACTCTGGGCTGATAAAAGTTTACTGCCTCTTGCCAGCTCAAAACCGATGTGGCAGTCTTCAAAAGAAAGCCCATAGTAAGAATAATAATCCGAGACTGATAAAAGTTTGCTGCATCTTGCCGGCTCACAACCGATGTTGCAGCCTTCAAAAAGGTCGATGATTTCAATTGCATCATGGTTATGTTAATGTTAAGTGTAATAAATGTGATTTAATAAATATAGGAAAAATCTCTTTTTCTTAAATTTAAATATGCTTTCGAACTAAGACTATTTCATTTTAAGTTGTGGTTTTTAAACAAGCTATGTATAAACGGGAAACCTAAGAGTTTTTGAAAACGAAGGTCCGTGAGTCTCGATACTAGTCTCTGTGGGGTGTCAAAAGCCTGGTCACTTAGCCGCAAGGTTGGGATGTGCTGAGATGAAAGTCGCTACATGGGATGATCTCGCCTTCAAACTCATTATTCTCGGGTGGAACGTGAAGCTTAGAAATTTTGCAAAACGTTGATCCATGGTTGAAATTCGAAATGGCACATTCACCTAATATATAATAATTTTCGAGAGTGAAAAGTTCACAAGTTATAAATATGAGTAGTGTTAGCATCTTAACTTATATTTAACGGTGATTTCGTTTTTAAGCTTGGTTTAGGACAAGTGAAAAGTCGAGGACGATGAATTTATCCTTTTTGGGCATTTTAGGATTAAAGTGCGTCTTGTTCTATGATCCTAAAAGTTATAAAAATAACGAAAGTCAAACATGTTAGTTAGTTGTTAAGAAAAGTACAAAAAAATAAGAAAAAGGAAAAATACAAAAATATGCGTGGTAATAAGTATAAATATTTAAAAATGGTCATAACGAGGCTTTTCAAAGCTATTGATTCCTTAATTCCCATTGATGAACACTTAGCTACTTTTTGAGGTAATTAGTCGAGGGGGATTCAGACTCTTTGTTTTCTAAAGTGTTTACTTATGGCATTGCGTGAGGACACGACAATAGTTTAGTATGGGGGATTTTGGTATGTGCTTAATTACACATACATTTTACCTATAAAAACGAGCCTAAATGACCAAAAACATACATAAAATGCCAAATATATGCTTGTTTTGCTATTTATGTTGTGCAGGTAACGGATATTCCAGAAAAGGACAAAAACAAAGCAAAACGGACAAAACCGAGCACGGGAATGGAAAGAGCATAAAAAAGTTAAAGTCAACCACGACAAAGTCAAAAGTCAAAGATGAAGCCGAAACAAAGAAATCTTAAATGGACCAACCCGCACCCATTTAATGGGCCGGGTCAGCCCATTAAGACTTTATCTAAAAGTCTTACAATATATAAAAAAAAGGACTAATCCAAATCCATGTATCACCCAGCCCAGTTATAAGCCCAAACCCACTTAACCCATTAGCCCGTTAACACCTAACTTTAACCCCCATATCCATTACACCATTAGTCCTTATGGACTAACACAACTAGTCCCTAAGGTTTGCACCGTTAGTCCCTAATCCTAACAACCGTTAACCTTTCACCCTTAACCCCGTTACCCCTAAAACTTATAAATCCTTTTCCCGCCAAAGCCCTATTAATACTATTCACCATCCCTGTCCTTCTTCCCCTACAAACCGAAAAACTATGGTCACACCCCTTAACCTAAACCCCACCCCCCAGCTAGAAAACAAACCACCTTGGCAATCCTAAGGGATTTGATTCGTTGAGGCAAATTCAAAGGCTGTGATTGAATTAAAGAAACACAAGATGGGATTGAGGGCTAGGATTTAAGGTTGGATTGCTCTCACACAAGAAACACAACTCAAATGGCCAAGAGCACCAAGAACGGCTATAAAGTGTGTGTGTTTTCACACAGTAAAATAATATAGGGTAATGTAATTTAGGAGTAGTATAATTTTACTTTTAATGTTTTTATGTTATTTAAATTCTGTCATTTTATTTTCAAAGCCTTGTAACCATTTTAAGCTAATACAAATTTCAGTTTTAAGTTTATGCACATCTGTCTCTTTTAATCTTTATTCAATTAAGCTTATTTCTATTTACAAGTCTGTTCTATAAGCAATTATAAGCTGTTTAGTCTCATTTAAGTGTTTACTTGTACAAATAATCCTCAAAAGCTTATTTGTACAAGCTGGTTAAACTTCATATGAGTTGTTTGAGTTTTGAGTATTTGAGCTTAATGGATGATAAGCTAGCATGAAATGACCTTATGGGGTTTATATTCAGCTTATTGTGACAATAGAGCTGACCCCTAGGCTTTTAGGAATTCATTTAAGTCCTTTGTTTAACAACATACAAAGTGTACAGTGTACTTCTCTATTTTTAGCTAATTCCTGTTTATGCTTATTGTTGCTTATTGCTTTCTTATTGTTGCTTATTTATGCTTAATTTGTCCTATTACAGCTTATTGTGTTTAGTTTTAGTCTAGAATAGTTTAAAGCTTAGTTTTCTTAAAAACTGTCTTAAAATAGTTTAAACATGCTTATTAGTATAGCTAATAGAATAGTGCTTACTTTTCCTTAGATTTTGTTTAATAATCTTTACTAAGCCTAGATATTAATCTGTTTTCACTTAGATAGCTTAATTAAGATCTTATCTAGCTTAAAAAGGGTTTTATGAAACTTAAAGGGGTGTTTGGTACATCAACATTAACCAAGGTTAATGCTGCTTGACCTTACTTTGGTCCTTATGTCAACTTTGATAAGCTGTTAGAAAAGCTTTAGATCAGTTTTTTATAAGCTTTTATGTTTTAGAAATTAGTTTTAAGCATTTATATTTTCTACTTTGAATTTGTGGTAATATTGTTTTATGATTTAGCTTATTTGATTAAGATTTAAATAAGTGGCTTGTAGGTGTTAATTTTTGCTTTGTTTTAATGTTAAAATGCAGTAGAATTTAGTTGTATTGAGTGTGCATTTGTCATTTGAGTTTTTGCATAAAACTGTCAAGTGTCTTTTTCAAAGTAAAAGTCCATTTTTCAATCTCAAATTTAGGTTAGCTAAACTAGGATTTAGGGTTTGAAATTTCTTGCACAAGGTCTTTATAGTCTAGGTTTCATGTGTTTTAGCTTATTTCATAAATTGAACTTATTTTTCTAGCTTAAAAATAGGGCTAAACTTTGCCTTTCAAATTTTTTTTTGAAAAAACTCAGTAGCTACTGAGTGTAATCAGCCTTTTCATAAGCTTTTTTCCGAGCTTATTTGATTTTCAAAATATTTTTAATTGCTGATTTAGATAGCTTATTGTATAAGCTTTAAAGTTTTAAAAGTGCCTAAGCCATAAGGATCCATTTCTAGCATAAAAATAAGCTAGAAAGTGCCCCCTTAGGCTGTTTTGTTAACAGTTTTTAGCCAAAAGCTTATTTGCTATTATGAGCTTATTGGCTTATTAGATTTGCTTTAGTTGTGTTTAGACTTGCTTATTAGGTGTAAGTGTAGGCCTGTTTTTTCTTATCTTGTTTTCCATTAGCTTATTTAGTTCTAAAAATGCTTAAGAGTTTTAGCTTTATAGTCATTTAGTTAAAAAGTCAAGTCTGTTAACTTTTTAGTGTTTTTTCCAGCTTATTTGTAAGTTTTATAAAAAGTGTCTTTTTTAAAGTTGCTTAGTTTAGTCTTAAAAAGATTTTCCATAAAAAATTCGCAAAAAAAAACATTTGGGAGTTGGGGAAGCCCCAGATTCGAACCTGGGACCTCAACCCTACTCAACCAAACGTTTTAACACCACCCTCTGCTACCACACTGCCCTTGGGTCTTTTCCGTTAAGTCTTTGCAAAATTTATTATTTAAGCCTTTTTTAGCCTATTTAGCTTAATACCAGCTTATTCAAATAAGCTGGTAACTCAGTTTTATTTTTCTTAAATTCAGCACGGTTCAAAGCACTTTTCATAAATTTTTCAGATTTTTCTAAATTAGTTTACTATTTTTAATCTTTTATTTAGTGTAAATCAGTTTTTAATTCATAAAAAATTATTAAAAAGTCAAAAAATATAATTCTTTTTTTAAATTTTCTTTTATCATTTAGGACTGTTAAAAATTAAATTTGCATTTGTAGGGTTAATTTTGTAGAATTTAGTTTTTTAAAGAACGGGTTTTGATCCCGTTATCATTTTTTCGCGTTTTAGCTTTAATTGCTTTCGTTTTAGGCTTGCCTTTACTTGTTTTTGCATTTTGTTTGTAGAATAGAAAATCAATTCAACTTGTGATTATTCAAGCATTGTTCCGCAAACCGATTCTCGATTTTCAAATTCACGCCTCGTCGGGACACCACCCGGGAATGTTTTTAGGGTTTTGCTTTGGATAAAAATAAAATCTCTTTTAAAAAGCCTCTTGGAATTTTTATTATTGATACTTTGTTAATTCTTATATTATATATATTTATATTTATATTTATATATATAGTAAAGGAGTTATTTTAAGACAATCATTCATGTTCTTCCTTACTTCGTGAGTAGACGGGAATATCATTAAAGAACACTATCACGAACTTGTCCAAGTAGGGTCTACACACCCTATTCATCGGGTCTATAAATACAGCCGGTGCATTAGTCAACCCAAAGGGCATGACTAGAAATTCGTAATGCCCGTACCGCATCTTGAACGCTGTCTTGGGTTATCTTCTTCCTTGACTCTTATCTGGTGATATCCTAACCGTAGGTCAATTTTTAAAAAATAAGTTGCCTTTGAAGTTAATCGAATAGGTCGTCTATTCGAGGAAGAGGGTATCAATTCTTAATGGTTAATTTGTTTAACTCCCTGTAATCGATACATGTGCGCATTGATCCGTCTTTCTTTTTGACGAAAAGCACTGGTGACCCCAAGGTGATGAACTCGGTCTTATCAATACTTTGCTAAGAAGTTCTTGTAGTTTCCTAGGTAGCTCTTGAATTTCTGATTGTGCCAAACGATATGGTGCCTTAGCCACCGGTAACGCTCCCGACACTAGGTCAATCTGGAACTCGACTATCCTAGTCGGAGGGAGTCTAGACAAATCTTTCGGAAAGACCTCAGTATGATTCCTTTCTATTAGAATATTTTGGATACTTTTCACATTGGCTCCTTTGTCCACTATATGTGCAAAAAACGTGACACAGTCCTTCTCCAGGTATCTTCTCATCTTGATAGCCGACACTAGCTTCAAGTTCTTTTTGGACCTATCTCCTTGTACCACTAGAATCCTTTTGCCTTCTAAATAGATTTAAACAATTATTGTGAAGCAATCAATTTCTGCTAAAACTCTAGTCCACCAAACAATCCTTACTACTATGTCGAAGCTCTTTATATTTTAAATCATTGACGACCTAAACTATTGTAAAACAACTCGTATCAATCCTTTTATCTCAAAAGGAGTATTTTAGGCGATGGTCATACAACTAAACAAATAGAGTGATAACACTCCTAGGTGAGTTGCTCCTAGGGAAACTAATGACGTAATCCGTCTCATCGAATGTCTTCAAGAACAAAACATTAAAAGTAACAGATTTCCATGGTAAAAACAATGTCAATCCACATAGTAGATGAGAAAATAGTTGTGTGCAATACGGAAGGTAGGGTCATATACCTTATTAAATGCCATAATTGGGGTGGGGGAAAACGAGTTTTGTGTCATATTGCGATCGAAATATGACGAGGTAAAAGTACGCTTAGAAACATAACGTATAAATAATAGCATAGAAATGCTGCAAGTGTAAAAAAGTATCCAAATTACATCATCCAAGCCTTGCCCATCCTCGAGAAAATTTTTCAGATCCTTAATCCAAGTAACAAGTTGAACCTTAATTTCGTAACTCATCAAACAAGAACTGTCACGAAATTAAGTTAGAAGTTGTTATTAAGCTCAATGTTTTTGAAAAATTGACTCAACTTTTGGGGTTGCTCAAAAACAAAATTTGTAACGCTGACGAGGGTGTTGGTGAACAACCAAAGAATGATTTGAGTTTCAAAACGCTTTAAGGTATGAAAGCGAGTTGTATGCGCCATAAATGGCCTTCCAACAAGTCGGCTACCAACTAGAGTTCAACTCCCAGCCGAAAATAAGACGGTTATAACTCAACTCCTAGCCGAAAATAAGACGGTTATGACGTATCAAAATATTCCTCCAACAACACCGTTAAGATGAATCAATCAACCACTGATTGGTTATGTACTAATCTAGCACTCCTGCTCACATTCACATCTAAAATGGTTGGCTTAATAATATGACAAAATAAGACAGAAATGTGACCAAAATATAGGTGACGTAGTTTCTAACAGAGAAAGAATGAACGTATCTACATATCGTGCATATGTAGTCCATCTGTAGCTCGTATTGAGATCTAACTCGAAATCTACCAACGAGTCCTCCTCGAGGTCCTATGCAGGGTAGAGGTAGATGATTTTCTCCTTGAAGTGGGGGTTGCTTGCTGTGACGCCCCTAATGATATCCTAGTCGAGCGTACGATGGCTGTCAGTGATGGTCAGGGAGGACTAGCAGTCATGTTGACGTCTGTCTGAATATCATAATACTAGTATTTGCAGGGGTCTTTGTCCAAATTGTATAATATATGGGAAGGTAAGGGATGTGACTTAATGACCGGGTCATGGCAAAAACAAAGACGTGCTTAGACAATCAGGTCATAGTGTGACAAAGATAAAGAACATATGTAAAATGACACGATGTATCATAGAATAAACATGAGTGCATGAAATATGAAATGTACATAACCAATGCAACTTCAGGTTACCTTATGCCTATGACTCCACCAACAAGATACTTGGTAACTATTCCTGAAATTCCATGATTCTACCTGAATTAGACAGAGTTGATCAAGTTATGTCAAATTAAGGTCAAATGATGCAATGTCCGGACTAGTCAACTCCTATCATGTTCGCTGTTTTATAAAAATACTTTTAGGTTATAATTGCGGTTTATAGTTTTCAAAAACCGGCATTCACTATAACCACAGCTATGATACCAATTCTGTAACACCCCGCTAAAGTAGAAACACAGAGTGTGACAGCTCAAGGCACAAGCATATGGTGATAGCACAACATCATAAATTAATTTAACAGATGCAATACATTAATACAACATTTGTCTTAGCCGAACATTGGCATTTAAACATAAGTTTCAAGTTTTACAAAAACATTGTCTAGAGAACACAAAGTTAAAAGAAATGACACGGTGAGACCATGATGCAATGTCTTCATATAAAATTTATAGGCGATCACCTGAAATGCATGAGAAAACAGGTCAACTATGAAAATAGTTGGTGAGTACACAGGTTTTACGTAAAAGATGTAAAAACCTTTGAAAGAAGTCCTCATGGCAAGTGTCATATGAATCTATCCTATTACAAGTCCCGCCCATACAAGAATTGTAACAAATACATTCACTTACACTTCCAAGATAAAGAACAAGTCTCAAAATATAAGTTATAAGAAAAGACCTCATGGCCAGAGTTATATGAATCTGTCCTATTATAAGTCCCGCCCATACAAGACTTGTAACATATAAATTCATATACACTTCCATGATATAAAGATATGTATGAAAATAGAAAGTCTAAATGTCAAAGCCACTTGGTTAATAATAATGTCAAAAGCCCATGCAAAAATATAGTGCCATGCATAAATATAGTACCATGCATAAGTGCCCATATATAAATATTATACAATTCCCGAACAAGGTAGAACGAGAGGTTAGCCGACTTCTAATAGCGCTATCCATAATATTTACACTCTAGAGAATCGCGGAGCGCGCAAAGTACGTATAATTGGGTACGAACGTGTAACACCCCAACTTTTACAGTATTGATTTTTTTGTATTTAAAGCTTCCTAATTAACTTTCGTTACATTTATAAGTTACCATAAGTTAAAGGATGATCCATGTAATGGTTCTACCACTAGGGTCCATTCTTGCCAAGTAGTGAAACTTGAAATTTTAATAAGATAAGACTAATCAAAGTATGAAGAGTCGACATATTTCTTCCATCCCTTCCTCCTGCTTCACGACACACTCACATAAACATAATGATTCTAAGGTTTTCATATTAGCTTGATTTTCATCAAGTTTAAGATAAGGAATTACCATATTCAAGCTCATAAGTCCGAGTTCTAGCATTCCCACAAGTTAATTCAAGGTAAAAATCATACCCATGTTCTTGAATTCGTGTTTTATGATTACCGGATAGTGGGTAATGCTTAAAGATCATATTTTGATGTCATAAGTGGGGTTTTGTATAAATTTATAAAAATATGTTAAGTTGTGATTTAATCACTAAGAACACATGTTAATCATGTGTAAATGTTAAATAAGTGATGGGTGTCTTGTTATGATGTCATAACACCAAATTATGGTGTAAATTTTAAAAAAGTTGGTTTATGTCTAGTGTTAAGTCGCGAACCAAACACCCCCTTATGGCCTAGTTCGTTCTAATGCTTGTTTAATAGAATCTAAGTCTTATTCTAAGTAGCTCGATGTTAATTACGTGTTCCTAGGTTATAAAGGTTAGCTGGGGACGTTTTCGGGAGCTCAAGATAGGTTGCAAACTATATCAAGGTGAGTAATGTATATAAGAGCATACGAGACTATTAGTAGTCTGTTAGATGTAACACTTGCCTTGCGGTGTTTACGTTTCCATTTTGTTATATACTTAAGTGTTTTACTTGTGTTAAGAGTTTTTGTTAAGTAAATGTGCATCTATGTCAAACTATAAGCTATGGGTATAAGCGAATTACGTAAAAAGGTGGACGGGTTGAATTAGCTAGTAATGACCCATGTGGTCTAAGTAACACACTTCTACCATACATGATGTTTCATTGCTTACCTTAACGTCCTAAGTGGGCGACGTGATTAAAGAGAGAGTTAATATGAGTTTATATGTGCAATAGAGTGAACAGGTCAAATTAGCCCTTAATGACCCGTGTGGTCTTAGTAATATGTTCATAATATTCATGGCTTATCATTGCTCATCTTAACATCCTATGTGGGTGATATGACTAAAAACATAGTTATGTAAAGTTTATATGTATAAAATAGAGTGACAGGTCAAAATAACCCGTAATGACCCGTAGGGTCTTAGAAACATGTTTTAACATATTTATATGAACTAATGCTTACTCTAAATGTTCTTAAAAGATGATTTGTATGCATACATGATTATGTGATGCAAAATGAATCTAGGAGTCCTTGATGGACAACATGTATGATATCGCGAACAAGTGATTCACAAATGATATTAGACATCCTAAGTGGATGACATTAGCCTATAAATGGCTACATGTCCTAAAGGAGGACTTAGACATCCTAAGTGGACGATAACATGAGTATGAACCTCATTAGACATCCTAAGTGGATGATAATAGCCTCAAAACGGCTACATTTCCTAAAAGAGGACTTAGACGTCCTAGGTGGATGATAGTATGAGTATTGAACTCATTAAACATCCTAAGTAGATGACGTGCATTATATTGTGTTTATATGCTCTGTAATGGAACTCAAACATCCTATGTGGATGAATTGCTTACTATGTGAATGATGCGCCTCTAAAATGAAACTAGACGTCATATGTGGATGAATAGAGTTTACCAAGTCATAGCAAATCAAATAAATGCTCACGACCTCCATAAAGAATGGTTTGTACGAGTATGGAGTATTAGCCTCGATTAGAAGAGAATTTGGAAAGATGCTTCCAATATGGAACTAAAGTGCTAGTATGCACTAGGAGCATTAAACGAGGGAAGTTTTAACGAATCACTCCTATCGCTTTATTGTTATAATTTATTTTTAGTTATATGCATTATCTCACTAAGCTTTATGTTTACGTTGCTTTATTTATGTCTTTTTTATAGGTGAGATCAAGCTTAAGGCTAAAGGTCGCAAGTTAGCTATTGGTGGAGCTCATGGGTAATTGAGCTACTTCCCTACCCTCTCTTTTACCAAAAATGCCCTAGGTTGTTAAACATTGGTGTATATGAAAGTAAACTCAGAATTTAGTGATAAATTAATGTCTATTTTATGCTTTATAAAGTTAAAGGGTGTTTAGCATAGTGCCAATTCTCTAGTTTTGACCCATTTTGATGTTGTATGGGTTAAGACCACTCTTTACTTATATGAAAGTATGTCTTTTGATATTAAACTTTTAGGTCAATGTCGAGTCCAATATATATTGATGGGAAATAGAGTTTTCGGATGCAAAATGATTAAAATGTAGAAAATGTGGCTGAACTGGGCACGGCCGCCGGCCGTGGGGGCTTAGCCGCCAACCTGGAGGGCCTCTGAGCATCCCAGCTGCTGGCCAAGGCTACCTAGCCGCCGGCCAAGGCTGCCAGCCGCTGACTAAGGGCCTCAGAAACCCCCGGCTTGTTGTCGGTCTTGTTTTTAGCGTATAAGATGATCCGTAAGGAGTTAGAAGCCGTTCTTTATATCGTTAGAAAGGTAATTACGTATACTATAACATGAGAATACTTTTAAAAGCAGAATTATGATATAATTTTGAAAATGGTATGATGCAAGAGTCAAGGGTCAACATCAGGAATTGTTCCGTGTAAAAAAATTCCTAGTAAGGGCGTTTCAAGTTGGTATCTGGGCTATGGTTTAAGAGATCTAGGTATCCACCGTAGATGGGTATTTAGACTTAAACCTAGGCTCCGGGCGTCCTATAGAGTTAGACATGTTTCCGCATATGCATATAGTATTAGTTTCAGTATAATATATGTTGTTTGCACATTATGTTTAGGTGTTATGTTTATAAAACTAGCATGGTATAATATCGGTGAAGACTTAGTTATGTGATGAAATTATTATGACGTCTGGCCAACGTGGTAATAATCGCATCACCTAACGGGGAATTATTGGTATCGTTTCATACTTAAGGATTGAATTTTTGATAGAAGTAGGTATAGGAATATAGGAGCTATGCATATTATGATAAGAAATGATTGAGAATTAGAAATTAAAAGAATAATGAGTCTAAGAGACTAGATGTGCAGAAAACTTTTCTTTGTGGAAATTCAGAAATGTGTCAAATATTTTTATCGACGTATCAAATTTACTCATCTGTTTACAGATTTATTAAGAATTCCCTGACTGAACCCAGTTATTGTGGGTATATAAACAAGAATTTCAGGAATTATATTTCCCATACATGTCGTAATAGTTAAGTAGGAATATGTTCATATTCTACAGCTTGTCACTAAGAGCTTTTGGGTTGCGCCTTTTAGCGTCAGATAAGAATAAAGACACATGATGTCATGACAGGTACCTTCTTTGTGAATATAAATACCTGCTCGTGTGTTATATTGATTCTTATACAATTCAATCAGCTATAATTAAGTCATCTAGCCAAAAAATTTATTATTCGATGAATCAAAATAGGCCTCTTTTGACTTAAAAAGGCAACAGATGATAAGATTTAATAAGTGGCCCTTATTTTTTTTATGTAGGGTGAATGAATAGAAATGATATGGGAGAGATTCTGGTTGATTTGGCATTTCTATTTCATAAGGTATTTTATGTTATAATTGTCGTCATATATATTCGAATAATGAACACAACTTTATTTATGTCAGAATAAATTAATCTAGGCTAAAAACATTAAGTGGGGGAGAAACATTCATCTATGACGGGCATAAGAAAACCTCCCCAACTATAAACATATATGTCAGTGCTAAGAAATTCTCAGCACATGAATGTCAAGCCTACCTAGCTAATGTTATTGATTCCTAGAAAGTTAACTCAAAAACTCAATAATATACCCGCTATCTGGGATGTCCTTGATACCATTCCAAGTAAATTACCTGACAAACAAGTAGAAAATTGTAATATTTATATTATAAGGAGCACCCTATTGCTAAACTGTCTACAGACTTGCTCTGTCTGAGATGCAAGAACTTATTAAGTAGTTGCAAGAACTACTAGATAAGGGCTTTATTCACCTAATAGTTCTCTTACGGGAGCTTTAAATTTTCTTGTTAAGAAGAAAGACGATAGTATGCGAATGTGCATCAGCTATTGAGAACTTAATAAGTCATTGTCCAGAATCGATATCCTCTACCCATAATTGATACTCTATTTGGCCAACTTCAAGGCACGCGTATCTTCTCTAAGATAGATTCAAGGTTAAGATACCATCAGTTAAATATTCGAGAGAGGGATGTCCTGAAGTCAGCTTTTCGGTCCAGACATGGGCATCTAATGAATTCGTTGCTACGTCATTTGGTTTTACGAATGCCCTAACAGTTTCTATGGAACTAATAAATGGTCTTTCATCCGACATACATAATTTGGCTATTATGTTCTTTGATGACATCCTAATCTATTCTAAGCTAGTTAGTAATCATGAACGCAATGCGCAGAGTCTTTTGTATGTTGGGATAAGGAAAGTTTCATGCTAGGCTCCCAAATGTGAACTCTAGTTATGATAAGTTCAATTACACGGACATGTCATTAATAGTGTAGACATTAAGGTTGATCCAGTGTGAATTCTATGCCATTATGAGTTAGGAGAGACCCGAAACTCCCACAGAAACCAAATTTTGAGAATCCCATGGGTTAAACATATAGCTTTATAGTAAGCTCACGAGAACTCAGAATACAATCTGACAGGGTTTAAGTACTCAAGTAATAAATAGTTCCCGAGGTGCCACTGGAATGTACCCTGATTTTTAACCAGTAGCTGAGTAAGAGATAAACATAGTAAATTATGAAGGGCAATGCCATACCAGTTGGCAAACTAAGTCAGAACATTAATGATTAATTGGCAAGTTGAAGACTTTAAATTTCTAGTGTGAAATGGAAAATATTGCCAGAATATGTACACAAACCTTCCTGAATAATATATCAACGTAATATTTTTGGAATATGTGTCAGTTGTCCAAACGACAACATAACTGTTTGTTTATCTAGAAGGCTTCTTCATCGGAAGCCCTCACCGAGTTGTGTTTTACCAGAATTAGTAGTCAGATGTAGGATATCTATCCTCATAGTAACAGTCAAAACCAGCATACTAGTGCTTAAATTTCTGATACAGATTTTAGGAGAATCTTATATTCGTATAAATTCAGAAACTGTTTACCATTTCCACGAAAATGGTCAAACTAAAAGAGTTATTCGCTTCTCAAAAATCATGCTTAAATTAAGTACCATGAGATTCTAGCAACAGTTTTGATCATTGTCTCTTAAGAGAGTCCTTGCGTGATAAATTTCTATGTGGTTGTATGTTATGCACCGACATTCTTTCTGAACATTTTACATTTATCCAGTTAAGAGTAATACTTTGAGCAATACGTCAGTCTTGTGCGGAAGCATAATGATTTATGTACTTATTCAATATCATGTTATATGCTTGTAGATTCAACACTAAGTTCCACGTATAGTTCTATTATTAGTTAAACTGCCAAAATTAAATTTTGGCTTTAGAGATACCTAGAATCTAGCATTGAATACAGACAGTGATCAGTTCCATGTATAGCGATATTGTTAAATTAGTAACCGCTAGAAATCAGTTTAAGAATAAGTCTATAATTTAATTCAGTGTTTACCTAGAATTAAGTTGGGAATGTGTGATGTGCACCTAATTAGCATAAGAACCATGTGTAATTGGTCAATTCGATAGAGAGAATAAACTCAAGATGGTTAAACCATCATGTATGGTAATAAGTATGCCAAGATCATCATAATCAAGTTTAAACGCATGTTTTGTGCAATAATGCAACTGTAGATTGTAACATTCGTCACTAGAATACAATTTAGTTTTCCAACTGATAGTCATTAAGGAACCAATGCTCTTGGAAACTTCCATGGATTTATACCTCGTGAAATCATTTCTAGTCATGGAGTACCAACCTGTATAGTGTCTTATAGAGACAACATACTCATTCTTAGACTTTCACATATTCTAAATAACTTGGGTACTCATGTTAAATTCAGCGTCGCCTAACCTCCTCAAACAGGTGGTCAGGTACAAGAGACCGTTCAGACATTGAAGGATATGTTTCTATACATTTTAGCGACAATTTAGATATGATAATGTTTAGTAGGCAAGGCAAAGAATGGCTCTCTAGGTGGTACCATGATTAATAGAAAGCTCGACTATGTCAAGGAGCCGGTAGGAATTCTTGACACCGAATTCAAGAAACTAAGAATAAAGAGGTCCTTCTTTTAGGTCAAATGGAAGCACATAAAGGGGTAAAATATAAAACTCAGTAAGTAATCCCCAGTATCCAACAGGAAAGGTTTGTGAGGACCCAAACTGAATAAGTGGGGGGAGAGTTATAACTTTTATAGGGTTTTAATAAGATAAGACTTGTCAAAGTCTGGAAGAGTCGACATATTTCTTCCTTCCTTTCCTCCTACTTCACGACACACTCACATAAACATAATGATGTTAGGGTTTTCATATTAGCTAGATTTTCATCAAGTTTAAGACAAGGAATCACCATATTCAAGCTCATAAGTCCGAGTTCTAGCATTCCTACAAGTTAATTCAAGGTAAAAATCATACTCATGTTCTTGAATTCGTGTTTTATGATTACCGAATAGTGGTTACTGGGTAATGCTTAAAAATTGTATTTTCATGTCATAAGTAGGGTTTTGTATGAATTTATAAGTTAAGTTATGATTTTCTAAAATCACTAAGAACACATGTTAATCATGTGTAAATGTTAAATAAGTGATGGGTGTCTTGTTATGATGCTATAACACCAAATTATGGTGTAAATTTTAGAAAAGTTAGATTATGTCTAATGTTAAGCCGCAAACCAAACACCCCCTTATGGACTAGTTCATTCTAATGCTTGTTTATGAGTAACTAAGTCTTATTCTAAGTAGTTCGATGTTAATTATGTGTTCCTAGGTTATAAAGGTTAACCGAGGACGTTTTCGGGAGCTCAAGATAGGTCGAAAACTATATCGAGGTGAGTAACGTATATAAGAGCATACGAGATTATTAGTAGTCCGTTAGATGTAGCACTTTCCTTGCGGTGTATACGTTTCCATTTTGTTGTATACTTAAGTGTTTTACTTGTGTTAAGAGTTTTTGTTAAGTAATTGTGCATCTATGTCGAACTATAAGTTATGGGTATAAGTGAATTACCTAATATAAGTTTATGTGCGTAAAAAGGTGGACGAGTTAAATTAGCCCGTAAAGACCCATGTGGTCTAAGCAACACATTTATACCATACATGATGTATCATTGCTTACCTTAACATCTTAAGTGGGTGACGTGATTAAAGAGATAGTTAATATGAGTTTATATGTGCAATAGAGTGAACGGGTCGACTTAGCCCGTAATGACCCGTGTGGTCTTAGTAATATGTTCATAATATTCATGGCTTATCATTGCTCATCTTAACATCCTATGTGGGTGATATGACTAAAAAGATAGTTATGTAAAGTTTATATGTATGAAATAGAGTGACGAGTCAAAATAACCCGTAACGACCCGTATGGTCTTCGAAACATGTTTTAACATATAGTATGAACTAATGCTTACTCTAAATGTTCTTAAAAGATGATTTGTATGCATATATGATTAGGTGATGCAAAATGAATCTAGGCGTCCTTGATGGACAACATGTATGATATCGTGAACAAGTGATTCACAAATGATATTAGACATCCTAAGTGGATGACATTATCCTATAAATGGCTACATGTCCTAAAAGAGGACTTACACGTCCTAAGTGGACGATAACATGAGTATGAAACTCATTAGACATCCTAAGTGGATAATAATAGCCTCAAAATGGCTACATCTCCTAAAAGAAGACTTAGACGTCCTAGGTGGACGATAGTATGAGTATTGAACTCATTAAACATCCTAAGTGGATGACATACATTATATTGTGTTTATATGCTTTGTAATGGAACTCAAACATCTTAAGTGGATGAATTGCTTACTATGTGAACGATGCGCCTCTAAAACGAAACTAGACGTCCTATGTGGATGAATAAAGTTTAAAAAGTCACAACAAATCAAATAAATGCTCTCGACCTCCATAAAGAATGGATCATCGAGTACGAAGTATTAGCCTCGATTAGAAGAGAAGTTGGAAAGATGCTTCCAATATGGAACTAAAGTGCTAGTATGCATTAGGAGCATTAAACAAGGGAAGTTTTAATGAAGCACTCCTATCGCTTTAATGTTATAATTTATTTTCAGTTATATGCATTATCTCACTAAGCCTTATGCTTACGTTGCTTTGTTTATGTCTTTTATATAGGTGAGATCAAGCTTAAGGCTAAAGGTCGCGAGTTAGGTATTGGTGGAGCTCATGGGTAATCGAGCTAATTCCCTACCCTCTCTTTTACAAAGAAACGCTCTAGGTTGTTAAACATTGGTGTATATGAAAGTAAACTCAGAATTTAGTGATAAATTAATGTCTATTTTATGCTTTATAAAGTTAAAGGGTGTTTGGCATAGTGCCAATTCTCTCGTTTTGACCCATTTTGATGTTGTACGGGTTAAGACCAACTCTTTACTTATATGAAAGTATGTCTTTTGATATTTAACTTTTGGGTCAATATCGAGTCCAATACATATTGATGGGAAATAGAGTGTTCGGATGCAAAATGATTAGAATACAGAAAATGTGGCTGAACTGGGTACGGCCGTCGGTCGTGGGGGCTTAGCCGCCGGCCTGGAAGGTCTCTGAGCTTCCCAGCCACCGACCGAGAAGGACAGCCGCCGGCTAAGGGCCTCAGAAACCCCCAGCTTGTTGTCGATCTTGTTTTTACCGTATAAGATGATCCGTAAGGAGTTAGAAGTCGTTCTTTGTATCATTAGAAAGGTAATTGCGTCTAGTATAACATGAGAATGCTTTTTAAAGCATAATCATGATATAAATTTAAAAATGGTATGATGCAAGAGTCAAGGGTCAACATCAGGAATTGTTTCGAGTAAAAAAAATCCTAGTAAGGACGTTTCAGAACGGGACCAATGGGGGACTAACAATGTGAGGGTGTGCGAACGGTATAGCCCATAGGATACGAACGGGATCTCGCACATCCAACACTAATATCTATGCATCTTATGTATTCATATAAAGTACGCGAAGTCTCATTTTAATAAAAAAACATACGTTTTAGAAATATAATACGCGAAGCTTAATATTAACCTAGTCTTACATATTAGAAATATAATAAACAAAGTCCAATAATTTTGCAAATAATATGTATATCATAAGATAATACGCGAAGTCTCAATTTAGTAAAGTCATACGTATATCAAAATAATACGCAAAGTCATAACATGGCAAACAATAGATTTATAATCATGTCAAAACGATAATTTTTACCCTAAAATAGAAAGCGGTAAAAAGGGGAATTCATGAATAACCACGGACATTAATCAATCAAGTTCGCAAATAGTCTAAATAGTTCATAAAATAGTAATAATCATGCATTTTCACCCCAAAAACGTAAAAAACATTTAAAAAGATGGGTCGTGAATTCACATTTGAGCAAAGTGATAATAGCCGAGAAAATAAGATGACGGAAGCCGAGGAAATCCTAGAAGCAACCTAAAAATAACGTTGCATCTTAGGTTTTATAAATGACAAATGTAAATTTGCGAATGAGTTTTTAAAAAGTTATATATATAGACTATACATCGTACTTAGTGTTTTATAAAGTTTATAAAACATTAGGGACTAGTTTTGACCACTTTACAAACATTTACAAGTCCTACAACAGAAGCTGATTGGTTTTCAGATTTTATCCCGAGTTTAGGTTATCATATTTCCTAAACCGTAAGTAGTGTCGATTCAGTTTTTATGTCTACGGAAAGGTAATTGAGTCTATTAATATAATAAGTGGGTCCTACCACCCTGGTCTTTATGTAAAAGTGTCAAATGACTAAAACATCTTTATGTACCAAAGCTGATCATTTTTAGTTTACACCAGTCCCGCAAAAAAGGCCATAACTTTCAATCTACATGTCCGTTCGGGCCAGTTGAAATGGCCATGTTTAAGTTAAAGGGTCCTTTACAATTTTGTTTTTACCAAAATAGGATGTTCTATACCAAATTTTGGGGTTTTTAGTGATTGAAATCTGGTGTGCAAATCAAACACACCTTTGCCGTATATTTTCTAATTAAATCATCGAGTTTCGTCACGACGTGTGCCACCTGAAGAATCAAAGCTAAGTCATAGGCCTACAACCCTATATATTTTTTTACCTAAGCCTCATAAGCTACTGATTTTTACAAATTATTCTATTTAAGCTACTGATCAAATCTTCCCCAGAAAAGTAATGATAAAAACATTGTTTCTAGTGTTCTCTTATTTTGATTCACTAAGTACAATGTATAACTTGTAATATAGTTATATGAAACATGAAATATATGTAGATCTATGAAAATAAAATGTATGATCACGTTACAAAAATATGAACATAAAAATATAATGATCTCTTACAAAGAGAAATGATGGAAAATGATAAGTAGCAAGGACCAGTATAACAAGATCTTCAACCCAAGTAACATTAATAACCCAAAGATCCAACTCTTGCAAAACCCTTGAATAAAATCAACCTAGATCTAGTGAATATGATGAGATTTTTTTGTTGTTGATGATGAAATTAACCAAAGAACATGAACTAGAACAATAGATCCTCAACCTTGATCACCAATAACTTGTTAAAAATCAAAGGAACGAGGGTATTTGCCCGCGCTTCGCTGCGAGATGATTATTGGATGTCGTTCTGGCTTGCTTGGGGAGGTCGTGCTGCTCCTAAGGTTGTTCTTTGAGCCTTGTGTGCATCCATGACAGCCCTTGACGTTGAGATAGTTTGTGGCCTGAAAACAAATATTAAGAAAAGTTATTCAACAATATGACCATAAACTATACAAATGGTTCAATATATACTGCAGCAAAAAGTAAATCAATAAAGTGTTGTGATCCACTTTAACAAAGGCATCATCAAAATATTAATTGGGTTTCTTGAAAGGGCGAACAACTCAGATCAATATTATGGTTTCTAAGGAACAAATAGATAATTTTATCCTTAATATGGCGTACTAATTTCATATTTCCTAAAAAAAAGGCTCAAATACATATGGCACACACTACAATCCCTATTGTAAAAATAAAGAACCAAAGAATCCTACTCCAATCTTTAATTTAAAATCAAAATGTAAAGAATTTTGAAGAAAACTTACCATAAATGAACGTAATAATATAGTATAATTTTCTAGTTGCATGCTAATTGATTGATTCAGTAGCTAAGCCCCACTATAAAAATCCCCATTTGAAAAAGGTATGCAGAAAACTAACATGTGTAACTAAAAGTATTTTGTCCAATATAGACGGAACTGAGAACATTGTAGCAAAGAATAATTAACACCAAATGGAAGTATTTTCATCACCAAATTCTTTGGCAACTCCTCCAACAGTAACATCTCAATGTAATGGGCCAAACTCCTCCATATATGAACATCTGTACCAAAAAAATAAAGGGTCTTTAAATATACAGCAGAGCTAGTAAGGCTATACGGTGAAAGCTTATTTTTTTCCATATGTTCATATTTAAGCATTGTGTTATTCTATTAAGGTGAAAGCTTATTTTTTTCCATTTGCTGATCTATGTTGTAAATAAGCTTAAATAAGTGTGGAGAAGTGATTAGGATGCATTATAAATTAGTATAAGGGTTGTCATCATTTCAGAACCGTTTCTCTTTGTTAGAAGTTCCTTTGCATTAAATATGATCATGTAATAGCACAACAGATCTAATAAGGCTATACGGTGAAAGCTTAATGTACCACATATGATCATGTAATGTGAGTAATGGTTATACACTAGAAATAAGAAATGTTGGTACCTGGGGTGTGTTTACAACGTTGCTATCAACCTGTTGACTGTTGGTTATAATCTTGACTGAGTTGTTTTATGTTTTAGTATTCAAGTACTTTAGTTAAATTAGTATTTAAGTTAAATAA
>BQNB010074076.1:0-31906 GCA_026074375.1 Tanacetum coccineum
TTTGATTGTTCTTTTTTTTATCTCTTCGTATTATTGTCATTGTTATTTAGCTTAAGTTTAGATTGTTATATTGTGTGTTCATACTATGTATTGGTTAAACATACAACTCGAATCTAAATATTTTAAAAGCTAATTTTTAAAACGTAAAACGAATCTGTAAAATATTTAACGCCCCCTTCTAGTTTCCATAACAACCTCATAGAAGGATTATAAACAAGACATCAAAGAAATACATCACCAATGCAAAAGACCTTGTTACCTCATACAAAGAGTTACATTTCCCTCATGAAGGCGGCTTATCAACCCTACTGTAGCAGCCACCTCATAAAGAGGGCAAAACTGTCATCCATGAAAGGCATCACTATAAGGCCCAACCATCTCTATAACTCTCAACCATAAACCAAGTCATATTGTATATCCTTCTGAAAACCACCATCATCAATACAAGAATAGACAACCATACTATCTACTACAATTTTGTTAACAGTTTTATCCCAACTCTTTCTTTTATTGAATCTGAACATTCTAAAATTCCTTCCTTGCCACAAATAATTATAGTTATAGTAGATATATTGTGCTTTAATGTTTCGTGTAACGTCTAGCAATTGACGTTGTGAACTTTTCATCATCATTCGAGATGACAACACTATTAAATATAATTTTTTGTTAAGTAAATTGCAAAAATGGTCCTTGTTGTTTGACCAAATTACAGATTTGGTCCGTCGAATTTTGAAAGTGCAAATAACGTCCGTATTTTGAAGGGTTGGTTTCACTTTTGGTCCTTGGTCGAATTGAAATGACTAAAATACCCCTCTGTAATTTGGCCAAACCACAAGGACCATTTTTGCAATTCTCTCTTTTTATTATTATTATTTTTTTATATTATTTTTATTTTTATTTATTTTTTATTTTATTTATTATTTATTTATTTTTTAAATTTTTTTGAAGTTACAAATTAATTTTGACACGCTCAAAAGTTGTCAAAAGATGTTAATATTTAGTTTAGTCATTGTTTACACGTCCCATCAAGTAAAATTATAATGTCACTTGTTAGGAACACAAAAGTGTCGATCACTTTCATAGATATCGTTAGTTAGCTCGTTTATTTATTTTTGGAAACTTACTAGGCTAGTTAGCCCAAGGCCCATGGAAAGCCCATGCAAGCCAAGGCCCATACCGGCCATAGGAGGTATAAATACCCTTTCCATGCTATGGAAAGGGTGTTGGTTGTTCATTATTTCACACACATAATACAAGTTTTCTCTTATGTTTCTTTCTCTCTCTAAAATGTTCATCCAACCATTCTCTCTCTAAAACCACCTCTCTTTCTCTAACCGTGTATGTTATTTGATTGTTCTTCAATTGGTATCAGAGCCATAGAGTGATTTGTTTAGGTCTTGTGTTTGTTTTTTGGTTCGTTTTTCTCATATAATCCGTACGTCATTTTCTTCTTATTTTTTTCTTTTCGAAGCTCTCATATACACTAAAAGATTATTTACATAGGTAAACTTGATCTAGTATCTTTATGATATGGGTGTATAAGCTTTGAATCAAGAAAAACTTATTTTTTTACAACTTTGGTTTTTGAAAAAGTCTTATAAAGTACAAATCTTAATTTCAAAATTTTTGGCTTAAAAACCATAAAGTTTGCATTTTTAAAGTACCTATAGGCTTAGTAATACTAGTTGTAGAAGAAAATTTGGGAAAAAACAATCAAAAGTTTGTCTTTTTGTGTTTTTGAGATTTTGTGTTTCGTCCTAGTGTTGACCGAATTAGCAGTTTCAAGTTCAACCGAATTCGCAGCTCAACCGAATTAGCAGTTTCAAGTTCAACCGAATTCGCAGTTCAACTGAATTAGCAGTTTCAAGTTCAACCGAATTCGCAGCTAAACCAAATTAGCAGTTTAAAGTTCAACCGAATTCGCAGTTCAACCGAATTAGCAGTTTCAAGTTCAACCGGATTCGCAGTTCAACCGAATTAGCAGTCTTAATTTGGCAACCGAATTCGCAACTTTAATTGACAACCGAATTCACAAGTTTTCATTTAACCACCGAATTTGCAACTAAAGTTAAAACACACAAATTTGTTAATAAAATTATACGGTTTATTTCTGTGACTTGTAAAATCCTGTGAAACATTCACTTGTTTTCCCGGTTTTGTCCAGAATTATAAAATCCCGTGTAGTTTCAAGACATAAAACACACAAAAGACAACTCATAACAACACAATTACTTTCAATCACCGTTCGATCATACAAGTAATCTTTTAACATACAAACTTTCACAATGACGACCCTTGCTGACAAAGCAATTCTTTCGGGTGTTGACAATCGTCCATCTATGTTGGAAAAAGATATGTACGATTCTTATAAAAGCATAATGGAGTTGTACATGATGAATAGACAACATGGACGAATGATCCTTGAATCCGTTAAAAATGGTCCACTCATCTGGCCTACGATTAAGGAGAATAGATTGACTAGACCAAAGAAATATTCCGAATTATCTGCTACGGAAACAATTCAAGCTGATTGTGATGTCAAGGCAACAAACATCATTCTTCAAGGATTACCACCAGAGGTCTATGCACTTGTCAGCAATTATCGAATCGCCAAGGAACTTTGAGAAAGAATTCAACTTCTCATGCAAGGAACTTTATTGACAAAGAAGGAAAGAGAGTGTAAACTATATGATGAATTTGATAAGTTTGCTTATAAGAAGGAGGAAACACTACGTGATTTCTACTTGAGATTTTTACTACTACTCAATGACATGAACATCTACAATGTGAAACTGGAACAATTTCAAGTGAACACCAAGTTTTTGAATACCCTTCCTCCTAAATGGAGCAAATTTGTGACAGATGTTAAACTGGTTCGGAATTTGCACACAACTAACATTGATCAGCTTCATACTTACTTGGGACAACATGAATTTCATGCAAATGAAGTTCGTTTAATGCATGAACGTAAACTCAGAGATACCTCTTGATTGCTTTGGTTTTCAACCCATTAGATGACCCAATTCCTTATCAATACTCATCATAACTTATACCAAAAACTCTCAATTTCAAACCATAAGTTGTAACGTATCATCTCACAGTACAATCACCTTTATTAGTCTCACCAATACTCAAACAATCAATCATCAACACCTATTTCAATCACTTATCCATCCAATGATTATCAATCATCAGTTCACCATAATGTTTATTCTCCACCATCATTCATCCCTCAATTGGAATATGCTCCCACGGTTAACCAACAACAACAACAACTTGAATTTTCCCAATTAAACTTAGGTCTAACTGTTCCAGTGTTCAAGCAAGGTGATGATCCCATTGATGCCATCAACCATATGATGTCATTCCTATCAGTTGTTGTCACATCTCGCTATCTTACTACCAACAACCAGTTGAGGAATTCGTCAAACTATAGGCAACAAGCTATCATTAATGATGGGAGAGTGACCTTACAACTAGTACATGGGAGGCAAATTTCTTTTGCACGGGGACAGGTAAGACCTACACTCCTGGGGCAAGTGGAAGAAATTCTGGGAAACAAAGGACTGTTATTTGTTACAACTGCAAAGGGAAAGGACACATGTACAAACATTGAGTAGTCTAATGACTTTCACTTAGATACTATGGTTTTAGGTTCATCTTGCATTCATGCAAGTGTTACAATTAGTCTAATACATATAATGACATACATAATGAAACCTTTAGCTGAACTAAACGTTTTCATGCATGTGTTCAACTCATCAGGTGAGATAGAACTTTGAGTCTTGCTCAATGATGTGTCATATTGTGTTAGACTTGTTAATCGCGTATGTTTATCATAGTAAACATTTGTTCTAAGGTTGTATGTTTTATTTCGTATATCTCTTGATAGAAACATTATCCCAAACTAAGGATTAAAATCTAGCTTAGGTAAAATATTATTTCCAATATGTTGGCAACATATAAGATATAAAAAGGACAAAACATAATGCTCCGACTAGCTTTAAGGTGTACTCAGGAGTTCTCTTTGTTTCAATCAAAATCAAATTGTTGATTTAAACTTGAGATTCTAGCTCCTAGATGGATACTCTAACCTACACTTGGATTTTATAGCTTTCACATTTTCTAAAAATAACTTGGATTTATAAACCCTTTTGATTAACACAACGTCCTCGCAAAGGTAATCATTTAAGAAGGAGTTTAGACATCCAATTGCCATATTTCATATTCAGTAAATCAAGTATGGTAATTAATATCTTTATTCATTTAACGCTTGCAAGGAAAAGAAGCTTTAATCATACTCAATAGCTTAAGTATAAGTGAAACCCTTATCACAAGGCGTGCGTTTAAATGTTAGTGTAATCTTAGTTATATATTATGTCAGCCAATTAACTTCCTCTCTGTACTTACCGATTTGTGGTAAGATCAATCAAATTCCCAAAAAAAATGATTTTCTTTCATGGACTACATCTCAACATTTATAATGTCATTCGCTAGTGCATTCAGAAGGTTGTATAAGAAGAGACTTTCTTCAAAAACATATGCTCCCACTTGCTTCTTGTAAGAGGAGACTTTCTCCAAAGACGCAGCAAGTCGAGCAATAATAAAATTGTTCTCGTTTGGGATGTATAATATTTGACTTTAGTTGGCTAATAACATGCTTAACGTGATCTCAACAAATTTAAAACTTCAGTTAAGACTTAATGGGAGTCTTCTCATTCCTTAACCAAATGGTGTTTAGTTAACTTCTTGGTTTGGAACATATTGAGTAAACACGTGGCTTACTCAATTTTGTTAACCTCTTAACCAACTTTCTCAAGATTTTGAAAAACGATTTGTTCCACAAACTGAATTATCTGCTGAACAAGCCTTTTGGTCTCAGAATTCTATGAATTCTTCAGATCCTAGTCCTTCTTGTAGACCCACCAAAGTTGAGGTTCCAAAAGAACTTCCTAAAGTCAGCATGGTTAATACGAGTTTGA
Organism: Tanacetum coccineum; assembly: GCA_026074375.1. Lineage (NCBI taxonomy): Eukaryota > Viridiplantae > Streptophyta > Magnoliopsida > Asterales > Asteraceae > Tanacetum > Tanacetum coccineum. Next base: position 4,983 of record BQNB010074076.1, read on the forward strand.
AGAAACTTAAACACCATCTTGCTGGCTTTGACGTGGTTGTCAAAGAAAGAACCACGGCCACAGCCATCACTGAGGGCTCGTGGGGGTTTGAACATACAAAAGCTTGTTTTAGGGATGAAATAATTCCATTTGTAAAAGCTCTGAAGGACTTATTCAATACATTCGATCAATATTTAATTGATGAACTTTCTGAAGTCCAAAATGTCTTTCATCAAATGGAACAGGCTGTGGAACAACATCGTTTAGAGTAAAAAATGTTTGAAGTTAAAATGAATAAAGTTTTAAATGAAAATGAACGACTCTTGGAACAAGTCATCAACAAAGATATAGTGAACATAATTATGAATTCTTCTGTGGATAATGCTTCTGTGAATGTGCATGAATGTGAAAAGTGTCTCAAACTCGAGACTGAGCTTCTCAACAAAAAGGATTTCATTGAAAAAGAGACTTACGATAAACTATTCAGAAGTTTTACCACTCTTGAAAAACATTGCATCTCTTTAGAAGTTGACACTCAACTTAATCAGGAAATTTTTCAAAGAGAAAATTTTGTTTCAAATCAAAGTGCTCTAAGTTTTGATCAATATTTTGAACTAAATGAATTGAAAGCTCAGTCCTAAGAGAAAGACACGATCATAAAGAAGTTAAAAGAGAGAATTAAATCTCTAAGTGAAAATATAAATGAGGATAAGGTCAAGAAGGACATAGAAGAGATTGAAACGATAAATATTGAATTGGATCATAGGGTGTCAAAACTTATTGCTGAGAATGAACATTTGAAACAGACCTATAAACAACTTTATGACTCGATCAAACCAACACGAATTTGATCAAAAGAACAATGTGATGCTTTAGTTAGTCAAGTCAATCAAAAGTTTGTAGAAATCTCTGATTTAAATGTAAGTCTTCAGGAAAAAGATTTGGTCATTACAGCTCTCAAGGATGAATTAAGGAAACTTAAAGGAATAGATATAGCTGATAATGTTATTACCAAACACACTATTGCTCCAAAAATACTTGAGATTGATGTGGAATAACTAAACCCTAGATTGTTGCACAATAGGTCAGCTCACTCTGATTACCTTAAGCACACTCAGGAAGAAGCTGTGATTCTTTGGGAAATAGTGGAACAAGGAAAATTACAAAATCCTTTAAATAATTCCTTAGACTCTGCTTGTAAGTATACAAAACAAATTCAAAAGTTGCTTATAATAATCAGACAAACCTGTCCTAGCATCAACAATTCTAGTGACAAATTAGTGGCTGTCACCCTAAAGAACAAGGACAAAAGAGTTAGATTCACTGAGCCTGTCACATCCTTAGGAAACATACACCCTAAAATAAATTTGTCCTCAAACTTAGTTTCTAACAAACCTGCGTTGTCTTCTACAAGAGTAAGACCATCTACTAGTGCTAGCGGATCACAGCCTTCAGGCAATACAAAGAAAGATAAGATTCAGCGAACACCCAGTAGTACTCAGAAGAATAAAGTAGAAGCCCACCCTAGGACAGTTGAATCTAGTTTGAAAAATAAGAATTGTTTTGTTAAACCTAAAGGAAATGCAAATGTGCAACATTTCAAGCTTAATGCGAATTCTAAACTTCTATGTGTTAAGTGTAATGGTTACATGCTTTCTGATAATCATGATTTGTGTGTTCTTGAATTTATCAATGATGTGAATGCTCGTAATAAATCTAAATCTCTTAAGAAAGGTTCAAAGAGAAAAGTTTGGATACCAACAGGAAAAGTGTTCACAAATATTGGATATGTTAGATGATATCATTTCATCACCTTAAACACAAAAAAAGAAAAGATTTTAGAGAGAGAAAGAACTAGAGAGAGAAAAAAAAGAGAAAATAGTTACTTGTTAAGAAGATAAAATGAGAAGCAACACCCTCTCCATACTTGGAGAGGGCTTTATATAGTTACAAGAGTGGACAAGCCTTGTGGGCTTTCTTATGTTTCATTTGGGCAGGACCAAGCTAAGAGTGGGCTTTAAGCCAGACAACTAGGCCCTATTAGCTTAAGTGAATTTCCCGTAAACTACGTTTTACTTATACAAGGCTCGGGGATTGATAATGACCATCACTTTACTAAAAACACGGCTAACAATCTCCCCCTAAGGGGTGGTCATTCAATTGTGGATCCTTCTTTTGACGTCTTGAGTCTTGGAGCCTTGTGTTCTTAGGAATTCTTTTAAAGATCCTTTTACATGCTTGTGATCTTGGATCTTGATCTTTAACTTGATATTCTTTGACAACATACTGATATCGTGGTCTTTGGCCTTGATTTGTCTTGACTACTAAGATCTTTGAATCTTTATCCTTGAATCTTTATGCCTCCTTGTGATCTTGTGTCTCCACCCTCATACTCAAGGTCTTAAAAGCTTGCTAACAATCTCCCTCAACATTTCCTTTAACATGATTACTTGTACCACATCATGGTAGGAGTAGTACTTGATCCACTTGTAAGATATATCTTTGTTATTGTCTGACAATCTTGTCAAAAATGTTCTTTTGAGGAAGTGCTTGTACATCAGAGATTGCGAAAGACTTTGATAGTTTGAGCTTTCATCATGTATATATCATTGTTGATTGAGCATGAGGTCTTCAATCTTGACTCGTCATGGACTAGAAGCTGCTACCGTCAGGAAATCCTACAAGTATAGGTTAGAGATAAACATACATGGACAAAAGTGTCTTTGTCACTTTGTCGAATACGGTTGCAATAACCACGGTTCCCCGTTAATCAGTATAAATACTGCTTGTGATCAAGTAGAATTCAAAAGAATCTCATTGACAGGGTTTCACAGCTGCACTAGCCATTTTCATTACCGAAGCGTCTCAAAGTAGACAACAAGGTAAGAGTGAATCAATTAGTTACTATCTTTCTGATTGAGTTGTCAATTCATATACTGGACCAAAGTCGATATCCAGTTGACACAAGCTTGATTCATTTAGAATCTCGCAAGTCACCTACCGCAGAGCTGTTTGATGTTGACTCTGGAAGGATTTCCATTCATCACTGTGAATACTGAAGAGTATCACTCTGAATGTTCTGTAATTACCACAAGGATAATCGTGAGGACTTTTTGATACCAAATGTTGTATAATGATGTACGACATTTTGTAATATTTGAATTTGTGTCCTAGTGAATATTTTATGATCTCGTTGTCTCTAGACTCTATAATTGCACATTCATTATTTGTGTATTCGGAGCTGAAGACGAGAGGAATGCCACCTTTTCAATATCAACGATCTCGGATGAAGAAAGCCGATAGAAAACATGTGATCTCCGTGAGAAATGTAAACAAAAATCTTTGAGATATTCTGAGTGGCAGGGAGGGTTGTGCATAGCATCACTAGGATCCAGATTCCAGTCTTCAATATCAAAACATCTTTGTGATTACCGATAGATTATAAATTGACCCGGATTCTGCCTAGGGGTTGTATGTAAGGCTTCATTCTTTTAAACCTTATCCTTACAATTCTTTTTCATTCTTTAACCCCTTCAGTGCTTACCGAGACTTCATGAGCAGTACCTTGTTGGGTTTGTTCCAGCACTAGCTCCATCTCAGTCGGCACTATTCCCTTATTTTCACTTTACCACTCCTTTTATAATCATACATAGGGACTTTTACTTCTATCTAAAAAAGTGTTCGTTGGGTAGATCCCCCGGTTTCAGGCAAGGATCATGGAACGAATATACCTAACCTTAACCGCTTTATAACTCCTTGAGAACCAACAGTTGGTCGGTCTTTGGGGTATTGCCATGAAGATTCATAAACCATTTGATAAAAAAATCAATCAACGTGTCTGAGAAATCATTTGAGACACATTGAGTGTTTCCAGAGTTACCAAAAAGCTCCCCCTACACATATGCACTATATTATGAAAGAGTTTTGCACAAGGCGAGGTTTGGAACGCACTACAGAATTAAGAACGTAATCCGTTATTAATCCGTATTGATATATGTTTAATCACTTATTCTCCCCCTTCAAAAATTGCATATGTGTATATAATTTTTGTCAATTATGAAATTAAAAACAAGTTAATGTCGGAATTCAGACATTCAATAACTAATTTTACTAGGGAGAACAGGAACGCATTCAGAATGAATACATATAATACTCCTCCACAAAATTATAGAATAAGATTGAAACTTAGAGATGGAGTTTAGTTGAGCACAATAAAAGACAATTTTAAAAAGAAGATTAAATTTTCTTTTTTGACAATATCTTGAAAAATTGGCTCAACAGGAAAATATGTAGATATATCTTATTAATCATCAAATTCCTTATTCCTCTCTTGAGCTCTCAAAACTTTGAATGTTTATATGACTTTGCTCAAGACCTAGAGAGATATGAACTTCCCGTAGTTTAGGAATAAAAGTACATAAATTAACATTTTCTTTCTTTGGAGACCGATTCCTATGCAGATATTTTACTAAGAATCGAAGAGCAAAAGTTGAAAGGATATGTTATGAAAGCATATGAAACTCCAAGCTGCACTTCATTTATTCGCCCGTGTAAATATGTAATCAACATTTTAGGTGTGCAAATGTTATAAGAGTTATTAGAGACAAGCCCTTAGAAGATTATTTTTGGTATTTTTGAAATTTTTTGATTTTGTATTTTGCTTTTATAGATTTTATATTTTTATTTACATGATGAAAGCAATGTAGTTTATCATTTTGTGAAACAATAACGAGATAGTTTATGATGGTAAAATGATTGTAAGGTGATTTATAAAATGTTAGTGAAATAATTTTGTCAATGATAGTAAAATGGTTTATTATGTGATAGTGAAATGTTTTATAAGATGACAAAAAATGCTTATAAGGTTATAATGTTTTTAGGGAGTGACTTGCATGAATGAAATAGAGAGTTAAAGTAAAATTGCTGAAATTTTCACAACACACTAATTTGATAGATAATTTATTTCATTGTTTTCCCACCAAAAGACTACATAGTTTCTTAATACTAAAAATCTTCAATATTAGATAATCGTGAAGCAGTATATCTATGAGCGATATCCGTACTGGCTGGTCATGAAATCCTTGAGTTTTCTGAAGTCCTCTCAGTCTTGACGGCGGGACTCCTAAACCAGAGCCAACTAACGCTCAATCTTCATACGAGCGAGTCTCTCATGGTTACGAGTAACTGTCTCAATTGCCTCTATTGTCCTAATCATAGCACGCAGTAAAGCATTCTCTGCCTCAGCAACATGTACCCTAAATCTCAAAGCTGTCAACTCCTCCTGTATGGGCACCCCTAGCAAATACTCCTGTATGCCCCGTATTGCCTCCCCGTGATGGGCTAGTGTGATCACAACGGTCGCTGCAGGAAATACAACTGAAGCGACGGGTACTGGGTGGATAACATCCATACCGATGTCAATCGTATCTCCAAATTCCCCTCAGAGGAATCAACAACGACGGGAATAGCAGGTGCGTCCATAACCAACACAAGAAAGAGTTTATATAAATCGCCTTTATATGAATCAATGCAAGATGCGAGCAGTGTGGAAGGTAAACGTGATGCAAGATGATGTATAGTAAAAATGAATATGCACTCATAGCAGGGATGAAACGTATCATGACGAAATGGAATGCATCATAGCATAAATGAGTGATGGTAAAATATCATATAAGATAAATTAATGTTTAGATAATGTTAGGACATACGGGCTTATAGTATTACATTGTCTTAATAAATGTTCTAGTATTTATATAAATAACCCTTACACAAATAAATGTAAAATATACGTAAGGGAATGTAAGCATATATGTATATATGTATGTCATGTAAGCACGTAATGTAATCAAGTAAGCAAGTAGTTAGTATGCACGTGAAAAGTTTGATGTGATGCAATGTTTGTGAAAACGGTTATAGTCTAGGTAAAATATGCAACCTAGTTCTCTATAACCAGTGCTCTAATACCAATCTGTAACACCCCTAAAAATGTGTCGCAACGGAAATATGACTGGGAGCATTACTTCAAAATACAACAGCACAAGATACAAGAGAACGACCTCTAAATGTGTTGTTTGAAAAGTAATCTCGTTGATTTTTCTTGAAATTGATATAACATTTGTCCCATAAATTCATCACAATGAAAAGCTTGAAAGTAATACAACGAGATTTGATCATTTGCATGTAAGTAAAAATCCATGTATGAAATCTTGTCAATTTAGAGTCCAATGCACATCATGTAAGCCAAGCATCTAATTCACCTGAGAAAAACATGCTTAAAAGTGTCAACATAATGTTGGTGAGTTCATAGATTTTTGTATATGTAAATGTTGAAATCAAAAGATTTATAAAGTATGCATGACCATTTCAATCCTTATAATAGTCGCCAAAAATGTAAATGTAAATGTAGAACCGAAAGAGTATAGTGTCTACTGCTTCACCATAGTATAATGAAAAGTGTTTAGTAATCAGTAATGTTCAACAAAGTAGTGTGGACCACAAGATTTCCAAAATGTATGTGACTGCTATAACATATACAGTATCACATAAAATGTATCTACTGTTGCGCTAAACTCATGACACCGAAGCTAATTTGTGTAGCATATAATATGCCAATTGTATTCTGCCCTACCAGTGTCTGACCAAGACACCCAATGTGATTCGACATGGTATATATCCGTTGGTTCACTCCGTGACACCAGTGAGAGCTACTCACCCGGATAGGGATAATTAGTCCCAATAGATCTATTTATAACATTCACGCTTACTTAACCAGTACAGTCGGTCAAGCAATTGGCGGTTCATGATAGTTCGGGCAAGAGAGTGGTCTAATCGCTACTTAGGCAACACGTAAACAGGAGATGATAACCGAAAATACTTGTGTCCAATGAAGAAATAACCATTGTATTCGTAAACAGCTTTAAATACTTAAATCCATAAGTAGAAAGAGTATGATACCGAGCTTGTAAAATAAGTATGAGTATGTAAACAAGTTGTAACGAGCATGTATTCTCCCCAGAGATTTGTAAAGTAATGTAAAACAAGTGAAAGAGGGGCTATAAACTCACATCGATGTTGTAGAACGATTGGCGGGAATACGCATATTACGCGTCAGACAAAACAAAAACTGGAACGGCTCGACCAAGAAGTTGCGGTTTATCTTAACGGTTGTATCCTACTAGCCTAGGATAATGTATTTGGGTTTTCCGATGAATAAGTACATCAACGCGGCACGTTGATAAAAGATTTAGATTTAAAGTTATAATAGTTTGGTGGTTGGTTAAATAAATAAGCTAAAAAGTAAACGCAAGGTGTGTAATATATTCCGTATATATTACCTAATGAAAAATGACCGAGTATATAACTCATACTGTGAATTATATAACAAGGTACACAACCAAAAGGATAACTCGAAGCGTATATAATACACGACATGTGTTACATCTAAAAAGATGACATTTAAAATAAAATGATTTAATTATATAATACTTTACAAGTATTATATAAGAAAGATGGTAAAAATAAAGGAAACTAAATAATTCGACACGTATTCGGAAATCACCATATAAGTTCATTAAGAGTCCTTGGTATAAAAGTAATGCACGTTTTATAGTTGAGAATTATGTAAATGATGTTTTCACAGCTTTTGCAAAAGTTATGACTTTATCTTCTAGTCAAGAATTATAAAATAATATTTTATAATTTAGTATTTCGTTTTCTTAACGGTTGTAGCTAAAATAGTTATCTCATTTGTAAAAGTATTGTTCTCGTTTATTTGTCTGGTTATTGTATAATTTTAAATTAAACAATCTTAAAATTATATAACTTAATCCTTTTTCAATCAATCTGTGTTGCAATTTACTCGCGTAATCAATATATATAATTAGGCGAGATTAAATAATATATAACACATTTATTTAACCATTAACCACCATTTAATCCGGTTTTATATTTATAAAATCTTATGATATAATTATTAATCGATTTGCATAAATCAAAACCCACCCTAAAGGTTGTTTCTGCTCACCCAAACACGCCCTTATGCATTTCCTGCTCACCCAAACACACCCTTATGCACTTCCTGCTCACCCAAACACATCCCTTGGGTGTTATTCAGCAAACCAAACACCCCTGCTGGTGTTATCCAGCAAACCAAACACCCCTGCTGGTGTTATCCAGCAAACCAAACACCCCTGCTGGTGTTGTTACAGCCAAACGCACCCTATGGAGCTAAATTGAAAACCAAACGCACCTCTTGGGTGGTTTTTAAAGCCAAACGCACCCCTTGTGTTGTGAATCGAAACCAAACGCGCCCTAATCTGTTTTATTGACAAAACCAAACGCACCCTACGTGCTGAACACAGATCCAAACGCACCCTTGTGGTGTTATACGTTAAACCAAACACATCCTTTGGTGCATAACACAAAACCAAACGCAACCTAATATGTTTTATAACAACCAACGATCCTAAATCTGTCCTAAATCCAAATGCACCTAAATCTTGGTGTTTCATCAAATCAAACGCACCTTGGCTGTGAAAACAACCATACGCACCCTTTGTCGGCGACTGCCACCCCACCGCTCCCTATGGTGGTGGCTGACCTGAAGCCCAACGCACGCTTCGGTGCTATGAAACCAACCAAACGCACCCTTAGTACAGCCACAACCGAACACACCCTTGGTGGGTGGCTGAGAAACAAAACGCACCCATATGGTGCTTTACCCGAAACCCAACGCACCCTAGTCGGGTTAAGGACAAAACCGGACGCACCCTAATGGGTTATAATAACCCAACGCACCCTATTTTGGTGTTGCTGCCAAACCCGACGCACCCCTGGTGCTTATCAGAAAAACAAACGCACCCATGGTGTTGGAATAATAACCAAACGTACCATGTGATGGTGGTGTGGTGACGGGGGATGGTGGTCACGGTGGTGGTGATGATGACGGTGGTGACGTGATGATGATGGTGTGACGATGATGATGATGATGGCGGTTGGTGGTGGCGTTCGGTGGAGGCGGCAACGGTGGTGATGGCGCGTGGCGGCGCGTGGTGGTGGGGATCGGATAGATCGGGTGGTGGGGACGCTTTTGGGATTTGGTCGGAAAACTCGCCGGAAAAGTGGCGGCCGGCGGCGGCGACGGTGGCCGGAGGTTGGCCGGATCCGACGGTGGCTGCCGGAAAAAAAAGAGGGAGAGAGTGTTTATGTGTGTGTGTTTTGTTAAAATAATATGTAAAGTTTTATAAAAAATTTATTTATAATAAAACTTTAAAATTAAGTGACAAGTGTTAAATAATATGGGGTGAATTGTGTAAATATTACCACAGGGACTAAAGGTGTAACTTTTGAGTATTATTTTGTAAAATATTGGTTCGGGACTCATTTGAGCGACTTAATGGATGATTCGAGTCACGAAACTTGCGCCATTGTTTTTCAAATCATTTTTCCTATAAAGACGAGTATTTACACGACTTTATTTCATAATTTTTTTTATAACATTTATTAAAATGTTTATCATTTAATTGTATATCGCTGACAAACTTTGTCCGAAAAATGAATTTTAACTTGAATAATTTCGTTTTTACCAAACGTTTTTTAATAATAAGATAATTAATTTATTAAATATTTTTACTTAATAAAAAAAGATAATTAAATATGATTTAATTATTTTCGTATTGGTACGCGTCGCATGCGGTCTTCAAAATTTTGCGAGGCTGGTTTAACCCTTTTCTGCTCGTTTTCAAGTCTCGGGTAAAACTGAAAAGTTGTCCGGAATGTCGTTTTACATCAACTTGCTTTAGAGTCCGAATCGTGAAAGCGTGATTTAGCAGCTCGTATTTGATAAATCAACTTAGAAATAACATATATTTCCTTTAAATATGTTCCGAAAAATTACCGGTTACGCGGTAATCGCTTTTGTGTGACAATAAAATATCAAAAAGTCGAAAAGTCAAGTTGGACCATAAAGTCAATAGGTAAAATAGTCATTTAAAATTCCTAAAATTGCCGAATGTTACATTTTGAGTGGCTAGGGAGGGTGTGCCTTGCACCACTAGTCCATAGATGCAGTCTTTAATGTACAATCATCTTTGTGATATCCTTTACAAATCAGATGTATTGCCATCTGTTTCAGCCTAAGAGTGTAAGGAGGGCTTCTTTCTTTTCACCCTTTATCTTAACGTTTCTTTTTAATTCTTCAACCCCTTCAGCGCTTACTGAGACTTCCTAACTAGTACCTTGTTGGGTTTGTTCCAGTACTAGCTCCATCTTAGTCGACACTTTTCCCTTATTCTCACTTTTACTCCTTTTTTCCTACCTAAGGACTACTACACTAACTAGTGGAATATCCCTGGGTAGATCCCTCCGGTACTGGCTGAATCATAGGAATGAATACCTACACTTAACCACCTTATAACTCCAATACAGTAAATTAAATGGTCAGTCTTTGGTACTTCTACATTTCTGCTAACACGTAACCATTTGCCCCCTCTTTATATGTGCATCGATTAATCGAAAGAGTTTAGCACATATATGGGATAGCGTACACTTGAGATCTTAAAATCACATTTTTTAATCATATATTTTAATCACATCTTCTCCTCTTATAAAAAATGTCAAATCTTTTGATATTTTGGATATCAGCTGATTCAAATATTCATGGTTTCAGGGAAAAGATGTCCAATTATTAATCAAGCCGATTATTGGAACATTTTTAATGATCCCTCTCAAATTATGAGGGTATTATATGGTGTTTAAGTATGATAATTTGAAATTTTTTGAATTTTCTAAGAAATTCTTGAAAATTCATATTCAAACACTATATATGCCTAATTTTTAAGCCTACACTACACATTTATATATTCATAAGATTATTATGTACGAGGTTTGACATGAATGATGAGAACATCATATGATAGAATCATATGGTTCTTTGTAGCAGCCGTAGGACTTCCCCGTAGTCTCTCTTAAGAAATTATCTTAGCTTCCTCCCGAACCAGCAATCCTTTCTTGAGTAGATTCAAAGCAGATGTGCAAGCCGCATCAAGCAGTCTTGATGTATAAAAGCCCAAATACCCGAAGTATACAACTAATTCAAAACCGTAACACCAAAGTCAATTAAGTCCTAGATGTCCGTATTTCTCCTTACATGATAGTGATGATATAAATTGTAACACCTTAGTCAACCAAGTCCCGGATGTCACAATAATTCCCTCTTAAGTAGTCGAAATGAAAACACCTAAGTCAACTAAGTCCCAAATGTACTCATTTCTTTCTGCAGAATACTGACTAATCCTAAGGAATCATCATACTTATCAAACCTATGTGTACCTCTTTTGTCAACTAATTCTACTCCCTTTTAAAACAAGCTTAGTGATTAACCGTTTGAGGAAGCATTTCTTGAATCAGTAACCAATCTTCTCACGTTTAGAATAAATCTTCTTACAATACTTCCCCCTGGTATCTCAAATGATGCATACTAAAAAGAACCAAGATATCCTTCCCCCATGTGGATGAATATATTGCAACCCGTAAAGTAACAAGTTAAACACGTGATTATCTTTGCGTTATGACATTCGACTTCACTGGAATGGCTAAAATCAAAGAAGGCTATGGACTCTATCACATGTACTTGTTGTACGTTCTAGTGTATCTACTCATTCCCCCTTGCTGGTTTCGATACCTCAGAATCAGCAAAACCTTGTACGCACCTATATTTGAGGTCGTGTTCGAAGAATTACTAAGCTTAAAAGTATCCTGTGAGAATCAACTTCAAGGCTTTTAAATCCTATGTGATTATTTCCAAACATTCCTAAGTCTTTTAATACTATAGGGTGTTGGCAATATTGATCGTCGGTAGTTACTATAAGTTAACTCCCCTTTAAGTTGTTATCCGTCATTATCCGTTATTATCAAAAACTTTATTCGTTTATTCTGTGACTTATTTTGAAAGACCGTTTTAAAAGATTATTTGATGACACTTTCTCCCCCTCAAATAATGACCCATTTTCTATTTAAAGAGCTGCTGTCATTGTTGAGTGGGTCGGACATTGTCTTTGAAAATCTTTTTGTGATTACTAAGAACACTGATTCATTGTGAAGATAACTTTTTACCAATAAAAATAAGATTTCTCTTATTTTGACAAAGAAATGCACTGACACGTACATTAATTTGTACATTGTTGATCTCTTTTGAACATATCTTATTTAGCTTGTTAAAGCTTAGTTGTGTTGGATATATCCAAAACAACTATAGTAGAAACTAAGATTGTGTTAAAAACTATGCGGAATCTAGTTTGCAATACTAAGAAGAACAATAAAACAAGATATTGCTAAACTTTTAATATATTAAACACAATCAAAGTTACAGAATAACCTTGAAACTATGAATACTAACTATATTTGCTATAAAAACTATATAGAACTTGATATCTAGATCTATGCCGCAGGGTTCCTTTTATACACCAAGGAAACCCTAATGGGCTTACAAAACGTGTTTACTGATAATGCATATCTATTCCTAATATATCTTATGCATATCACATAAGCAGTACTAATCTATTTATACTAACAGTACTAACTACATAACTAATAGTACTAACACTTTGTACTGGCAGTACTAACTATAACACTAACAATACTAATGACTTAGACTGTTTTCTCTAATCTTCACCAGCAATAGTTTCTTCAACCAGCAGTAGAAACTTGAGAAGCCTTTATTCCCAACAATCCTCCCCTAAACTTGATATTCATCTTGTTTGTGGATATCCTATATCATAACACGGGGTCGATTCTTGGATTTGGCTAGTTTCTAGAGAGAGAAACACTTGAGAAAGTTTTCTAGAGAGAGAAAAAGTTTTTCTATGAAATGAAAAATAAATGACTAGCTTGCCTCTTCCAAAGTTGGAAGAGGCTTATATAGTACTTACAATATACCGGGTATTCGTACCTAACTTAAAACCGAAAAACATACTATTAACTATAAAACTACGATCTATATTAAACAGTAAAATACACTGGGTGTCCGAGTCTTTTTCTAATATCTAACACATACATTTCTTTTTCATTCTTCAACCCCTTCAATGCTTACCAAGACGTCATTACTACCACCTTGTTGTGATTGTTCCAGTGTTAGCTCAATCTTAGTCGGCATTCTTCCCTTATACACATTCATCTCCAATCATACCTAAGGACTGCTATTTCTAACTATGGATTGTCCTTGGGTAGATCCCTTTGGTTCTGGCTGGATCATAGGACAAATACCTAACCTTACCACCTTATGACTTCAGAATCGTCATGAAATAAGATGTTATAGGATATGAGATCGTAACCATAAAACCATTTTCGAAGAGTATCAAGCACTTTGAGTCGATAAGATCACTTATTATTTTCAAGAGTCATAAAGCCCTCTTGTCATGGATATTCTTTTCACAAGCATAAAGGATTTCATGTCCTTTTACTAAAGAACATGGAAACACCACATGTATCATGAAAGGTCCTCCGATACTAGAGGACATCAATCCTTTGAAAGCTTCCATAGAGTATCATCATTATCTGGTTCAAACAGTCTCTTCAGTTCAACCCACAATTCCTTCTCTTTATCATCTGTAGGCTCTGTTGTACTGAACCTCTTGTTAACCAAATCCTAAAGCTTAACTAGGTCATCTCTATCAAATTTCTTCAACATCTCAACAAAAAATTTGTAACTTCTGTATGGTTTCCAAACTCTTGATAATTCTCCAATACCTTCTTGTGTCTCAAAAGTAAACCTCATCTATAGATTGGATATTAGACCTGATAAGGCTTTCACATAGACTACTCTACTGGAACTACCATCATCAATTGTTGTAAATCCTCTGTGGCAATTATGTTCCTCTTCTTTCTGGTTGTTCTTGAACTGACGCCTGAAGCTTCATTAGTCTTTGCTTCTTAAACCAGTCATGATCCGATTATACTTCTGCATCCCTTTTGAAACTTCCAGTTGTTACTCAGGAACTGTTTTGTCACCTTCAACTCTCTATTGATGAAAAGTTGTACCCTTCTCATTATTGGTTTCAAACAAAGCCTTTGAGCTCATCAAAGGAAAAGTCTCTTCAATAGCTGCAGAGTGTGAATATCCCATAATCGATGATATATTAGAACAAATAAGTTCTCGTGTTGAGCGTGTGTGATTGGCTTGTTCCTCCTTTTTTCCGGACTTCTTTGTTGGCAAATACTCTTTACTTGTGGATTGATTAGTTTGCAAGCAGTCTTGCTTTTTTAGCTTCAGAGTATTTTTCTCTTTCTTTTGCTTGTATCCTTTGTGCTAGCTCTTCATTAGTTTCAATTGTAGCTTGTATATCTTCGCATTCTTCAATATTGAAAGAGCTAACTTCTTCATGCACTATGGCAATCCTCTATCTCTCTTCTTCATCAAGCTGTTCTTGCAATCTTACAGCTGCTTCATAACTAGCTCTTTCTTGACTTTGCTGCAACTTTGTCTTGGTTTATTCAGGCTCAGATTTTGTCATGATACCTTTACCTTTATCTTTGTTAACTTCTTGAACCGTATCAGCATAACTAAACTGGGCAATTGATGCACCAGCAGTACTAACTGATTCTTCAGCAGTACTAAACAATCTACTAGCAGTACAAACTCCACCACTGCCAATACTAACTGCCCTTCTTCTTCTAGTATAAGTGTTAACATTTTTAGCTCATCGGCAAGTACAGTAACTGCACTAAAGACTCCCAACTGATCTTCAGGTTGATCTTCTTGACTATGTGTAGGAGTAACCAAAGTAACTCCTGCATCTTGATCAATTTCTTCTATCATCCTCCCCTGTTTGGAAGAATCCTCTAAATCCTCTTCATCATCTGAAATCACAATCTTTGCTCTTCTTCTAGCTTGGTTGGACTTGACAGTTTTCTCTAATGTCTTCACCTTCATGATAAGCTTAGTATAAGCAGCACCATATACTTTCTTTGTCTGCCTTAAGCCTGTCTCCAAAGCTAGAACCCTATCTGACAATTTTGTACATAGAGCCATCAATTCTTAGAGTTGCATACTGCCCTCATCACTTCTAAGTGTGTTAACTCTTGAGAGAGGTAAATCATGGGGCTGTGTAGGTACCCTCTTAGACCTATTCTGAGCAATAGAACCCCGTGGCTTCTTGGCACCTGGGACTACCACCTGCACCAATTCCCTGAGGAAAAGGCACATTAGGTATTGTCGTGGATTAGGTCTTAGTTATGTTACCATTAGCCTGTGATGCATCTAATCTAGCAACAGTAGTGGTAGCCCTTTCCACTCTGTCATCCCTCTCCTCATAGACAGTCTCATCTGCTACATTGGGTATAGGCTCACTGGTCTGAGGTAACTTAGTGACATGTATTAAGGCTTGGCCAAAGTGTGTGAGTCTTATTATGTGATGATGAGACACACATAGGGATTAGTTTCTTCATGAATAGGTTTTGTAGCAGTAAAAGTTGATTGGTTGGGGTTCATAGAGGGATGTCCTGAACCTTCCACTACGAAAGACCCTCTACTGCATGAATATGCCATCATACTTGGAAACAAAGAGTGTGTTCCCCCAAGAAAAACTTCTTTTTCATATTGCTAAAAAGTTTGAGAGTTAAAGTAGGAGCAATATATTTTCCTTTGTGGATTAAGAAATCTTATGTGCATTCCAAAATATTTGAATAAATCTGGATTACATTAAAAACTATATATACTGACCAAGTTTTTACACCATACCGAACGAAAAATAAATGTTAGAAAAGTTAAATTCTGTTTGTGGCCTAAGCAAATAATAGTCATGTTGAAATAATTGCTAGCTAAATTTGTTCCTCACGAAGTTTTCTTAGAACTAATACATTGTAGGATGGTATGAGGTCAAAATCTCCACTAAGGGGAAAATATTGCCTTTGAAAAGTCTGTTCATCATTCAGTTAAAAACATACCCCATCAAATGAGAGTTGATCAAAAAATTTCCAGTTTGTTGCAAAAGTACTATACCTTCTAACATCTGCTAATTGGAGATGTCTTCCTAACAGATCTTCAGTAAAGTAAATTCTTTGCCATCAACTGTGGCAGGTTATTTTCTTGGTTCTCCATTATCAACTGTTTCTAAGACAGTAGCTAGTTTGCCAAAACTTTTGAATTAGAAGATACATAGATAGTAGGAATCCTTAGTAAGAGCAAACCTTAAATGACTTCAATTGGAAAATCTAAACTATCTTTTTGTGAATCCTTCACTCCCAGTTGGTTTCTTAAGTTAAGCAACCATGTTTTTTTATTGTGGTTTTTATCCGCAGAATTTCAAATTCACCATAGATGTATTGAGTTATGATAAGTTGTCTGGTCTTATGTTCATTAATGAGAGTAGGAAGAGTTGGGCAAAGTTAATTGAGATTATTATAAAGACTCTTAAGGATTATTGATAGGACCGATTGAATAAAATGGGATTATTTAACTGAAGATAGCTTATAAGTGAACAGAAAGATCAAGATATATCAATTATAGACCCCCATATAAGAGAAATAATTTGGCAAAAAAATCACAAACTGCTATATTAAATTGCCAAAAATCAGATATGCCAAAAACAGTACTAACGGTAGCCCAACAGTATCTAATTTTTAGTCAAAACAGTACAAAGTAATGCCCAGAAATACTAAGTTTTAGACTAACAGAACTAAGTAGTTCCCACAATACTCAGAAATGCCTACAGTATTAACTTTTTTGACGTACCAATTTAACCCTCAAAAGTGCATTCTAAAAAAGCATTTACAACATTAATGTTGAATTCGCATAACCTCTCGTACTTTCTGTTTTGTAAACTCACTTTTATCTCTCATGTTCATCTGCTAATCTCACTGAAACACCACCTGTCTATTTTATTCAAAATCTCTCTATTCTTTTGAGCTCACAATTTCTCTCTGTCTGTTTTTGCTTTCTCTTAATACTCACAGTATTAATTATAACAGCATAGCAAGTTATACTTACCAGTAGTCAATAGGACCAACAGTACTAACTTGAATTTCATCATTAGCAGCTGTTCCATCTTATGTCAAGCATAATTCACTGTATCTTAACACTTATTAACCTCCCCTCAATCAATGCTTCAGGGGTTAAGCATTCAATATTGGCAGTTAGATATTGAAATCTGCCAACATCAAATGCTTTTGTGAGCAAGTCTGCAACATTATGATCTGTATGTATCTTAATCACTTGAATGAGCCTCTTCTCATAAGAATCCTGATGAAAAAGGTGCTTATTTCAATGTGCTTTGTTTTAGATGAAAACACTGGATTCTTCACAATACAAATGGTGCTTTCATTATCAATGTAAATCTTGGTGTTCATGAAATTGAACCCATAATCAAGCATCTGATTTTGGATCCACAACACCTATCTACAGCAATTTGCCGCAGTAACATACTCTGCTTCAGTAGTAAAGTTGGCAACTATAGTTTGCTTTTTTACATTGTCATGAAATCAACCTTTTGCCAAGAAATTGATAACCTCCTGTTGTGGATTTCCTGTCAAGGCTAGCTCCAGCATAATCACTATCTAAAAAGGCTTCCAAGTCAAATGGTGAATCTCTAGGATATCAAAGGCCCAATTTAGGTTGACCTTTCAAGTATCTAAAGATCCTCTTCACAGCATGAAGATGTGAGACTTTAGGAGTAACTTGGAACCTTGCACAAGCACAAACAACAAACATTATGTCAGGCTTAAAAGTTGTCAAGTACATCAATGATCCAATCATTGATCTGATAAGTGAACATCTACATCCTCAGCTTCTTCATCCTTGAGAAATGCCTTGTTAGTCTTAATTGGAGTGTTTGTTGTCTTTATTGTGACAAAATCAAACTTCTTAAACCCTACTTTTCTCTCTCACTAAGTGAGATTTCGGCAGCCTCCCCTTCTCTTAATTTTTTTGATCTTATTCCTAAATTTGATCTTGAATCTTTCTAACGAATTGATTCATGCATCGTGTCATCGCTGCTTTATCATTTTTTGTTGTTGATTTTGATTTAGTTTTTAGGGTTCGATCTTATTTTTTTGGGGGCTGCTGAATCGCGTCATTTAGGGTTTCATGAGGTTTGATTTGTACTTGGATGTCAAGAGGAAAACCTAATAAAGATTGTGGCCACCACTCTTTATTACTCCGGTCATCAAATCTTGTATATTTTTATACTCGATCCGTTCTAGGATTTTCCATGGTGCTTTTTTGGTCGTTTTATTTCATGGTGGGTTGTGGAAGTGCATCTATGGATGCTGTTATATTATTGTTTTAACCCTAATGAGCGATTCATCCCTTCTTGCATAATCGATCCATTTAAGGTTTCGTTTAGCTGTTTCAATCATTTGTTAGAGTTTCATTGATTTTTGTTAGGGTTTTACAGGCTTAAGGCTGGTCAATGATTGTGTACATCATTCTTATCATTAATCATTTGATTTGGCTGCCTAATATTATGGGTTGCGATGGTTCTGCTTGTTTCGTGATTGTATGGGCAACATGTTAAATCTATTGTTTTACAATCATTGATGGATATTGGAAGCAGATTTGGAATCGGGTTTGACGGTGTGTTTCAAAACCCTAGTTTTTAGGGTTTTGATGTGTATATCCGGATCTGCTTTCTGTGGAGGTCTCATCATTGGATGGATGGGTGTATGATGAAGATAAATGGGTTCTTTGTTTGCTGGGATTGTTGGATCGCAATGTAGATCATACCAGGAGGTTGGTAATACCCTAAACTTTAGGGTTCGATTTATGTAGCGATGCCTAGGGGTATGATTATGGATCGAGGCTGTTTGGTGATGTCGAGGTTGCTGAATGGCTTAGCAAACAGGATATAAGAATTGTTGGAAATTCTGGGAAAGATGCGTGATGATGGAACCATATATGGATAATCATTACCTGTATGATGTGGTTTTTCATCGCATGTGGTCCTTGAATGGTTCATTGCAACCATGTAACCTGCTCTTTTTCAATGTAATGATAGTGTGATTTTTCATGTTGCAAATGTGGGTTAATAGGGTCTTGGAAGTACCATGATGAGTGTACGTCTTATGTTTGAGCCATGGCTGAGGTGGAAGTGATGCGTACTTTTTGTTGGAAGGTTCGCAGTCCTAACGTGGAAGTCTATGTCATGAATGCCTGGGTTAAGAAAGGCCCGTTTCTATGACAGATACGATTAAGACGATTGGAAGTTCTATGACGGATACGAAGCTCGTGTGATAATTACTGGAGCAAATGCTGAATATGTAACCATTATGATATCTGTATAGATAATTAATAGGAAGTAATTGTTTTACTTTCTTTATTAGTCATAAGAATGGCTTGTCATTCGTATGTTGTGGTTAGGTTATTAGCACTTAGTTGCTTGTAAGTGTCCATTTTTCACCCTTATCCTTTTGTACTTCAACGTTTTTTGGTGTAATACATTTACCGAGGAAACCTTTTACCCAAAAAAAATAAATCAAACTTCTTCAATATATCAGCCACATACGTGTCTTGGCTGATGAAGATTCCATCATCTTTCTGCTTTACTTGTAACCCTAAGAAGAAAATGAGCTCCCCCATTGAACTCATCTGGAATCTCTTGTGCATCATCTGCTCAAACTCAACACATAAAGACTTCTTTGTAGAACCAAAGATGATGTCATCAACATACACTTGCACTAACAGGATATCACCTTTATCCTTCTTGATGAATAGAGTCTTATCTATAGTGCCTCTTCTAAATCCATTTTCCAATAAGTAGGTAGACAAGGTCTCATACAACGGCTCTAGGAGCTTGATGTAGACCATATACAGCTTTTTCTACCTTATAAACTTTATCAGGGAACTGTGGATCTTCAAAACCAGAAGGTTGGCAGACATACACCTCCTCTTCAATAGTACCATATAAAAAGGCACTCTTCACATCCATCTAGTACACAATAAACCCCATAAATGATACATAGGCAAAAAATAACCTGATTGCTTCTATCCTAGCAACAGGAGCAAAAACCTTATCATAATCAATTCCTTCTTCTTGGGTGTAACCTTGTGCAACCAGTCTTGCCTTGTTTCTAACTACTATCCCTCTCTCATCTTTCTTGTTTCTATAGACCTATTTTGTTCCAATGGCATGCTTGCCTTTGGGTAAATCAACCAATGTCCAAACCTTCTACAATTTAAACTGTAGCAACTCCTCTTGCATTACTTCTATCCAGCTTGGATCATCCAATGCTTGAATCACCTTCTTGGGTTCTTTTTGAGAGAGAAAACAGGCAAATAAGCAGTTTTGATAATCTTTGTGATTTGTTCTTATCTGCTTATTAATGTAACTAACCAAAGCATGTTTTTTAGAAATCTTGGTCATCCTCCTTGTTTGAGTAGCTGAATTTATGTCTCCAATGATCTGGTCTTTAAGATGATCCTTGTGTATTCTGGTTGTGGGAATAGGACTGACATTCATGGTTGTTTCCAAATTGTTAAGGTCAGCCTCTGTACCCTCATCTTCATCATCATATGCACCACTAAAGATACCAGTATTTAGAAGATTAGCAGTATCCTCCAAATCAGACATAAGAGGATCAGTTGGAAGATCATCAACATTATCAAAACTTTGCCCAACAGCACTAACAGATGGACTAACAGTAGAAACTCTGTTAGTGCTGTTAGCATAACCTTCCTTCTATTGAACAAGCAAATTATCTAATTCAGCTCTAAAATCTTGCACATTCTGGTCATCTTCTTTATTTGAAGCTCCTTCTTCCTTTTCTTGACCATTTCTTGGACCCTTATTTGCTGGTTCTTCAATAATCTTTTTAGCAGCATCATCAGCAACTGCATCCTTTGAGCTCTGTGGACTATCATAAAGTAATGGTAGCAGAATATATTCCTTGATACCTGCATTCCTATTAGTTTTATTCCCTGCAGTAACTGGCTCATAATTCATAGAGTTTGTTAGTAAATCAATATCAAAGAGCCAATATGGTCCACTCCTTACAACATTGGGTTTGTTTTCAAGAAAGGTTATGTGCGGGTTCTCTTCTACTTTCCTAGTTCTAGTGTTAACTACCCTAAAAGCCTTGCTATTTATAGAGTATCCAATAAAGAACCCCTCATCAGCCTTCCCAACAAATTTGCCTAGGGGATCTAAGGTATTAAGAATGGTCACAGGACACCCAAAAGGTCTCATAAAACTTATACTAGGTGGTCTACCATGTAATAGTTCATAAGGTGTCTTGTTGTGAGGCTTGGTCACTAGAACCCTATTCTGAACATAACAAGCAGTATTAACTGCTTCAGCCCCAAAATGTAGTAGGTAAGAGTGGATCTGCTAGCATAGTCCTTGCTGCCTCTATTAGTGTCCTATTCTTTCTTTCAGCAACTTTATTTTGTTGTGGAGTTCTGGCAATACTAAACTCCCTCTTAATCCCTTTTATCCTACAGAACTGATTCATGTCATTATTTTTAAATTCAGTTCCATTGTCATATCTGATGATTCTAACCTTATGATTTATTTGGTTTTCTATGCCAGTTATAAAAGTTTTAAGGATCCCACTAGTCTCATCCTTAGTGGCCAAAAAGAAAACCTAACTAAACCTACTATAGTCATCAGTGACAACAAGGCAATATGTCTTGTGATTGATACTCCTCATAGATGTTGGTCCAAATAAGTCCATATGTAACATTTGTAAGGGTTGGCTGATAGAGCACACAAGCTTGGTCTTACAAGAGGCTTTGTATTGCTTTCCTTTCTGATAAGCAACACAAGTATTGTCATTTTCAAAAAGCTTTGAAGGTAATCCTCTTACAAGGTTTCCCCTCACAAGTTTATTCATAGTTTTAAAGTTTATATGACCAAGCCTTCTATGCGCCAGAATAGACTTATCTATTGGTAGCCTTTGCAAAATAAACAACGAAAACCTCCATGAAGGAACAACATTCTTTAGATCAAAACTTGTTACTGTTGTATGTCTGGGAACTCTTAAGCAAGAATTGACTTTCATCATAGTAGCTTAATGTCAGGAGATAGAACAAACATTTCAGGGTTCTTCAGTGAAAAGAACATGTTTTTCTGTCCACATGTGAGACAGAGAAATGGCTTAAACTTAAGTTCTTTACAAAGTAATACATCTTTATAGTCTAATTTACCAGTCTTAATTTTACCCCTTTAGGACTTCCTACAATACGGCAACTAATCCACCATAAATTTCTTGATAATTTGTAGGCAAGGACTTGTTTTCAGTCATATGCCTAGAGCATCCCACTATCAAATATCCCCTTGATCCTGGTTATATATATTGTGGATTCCCTGCATACCAAAATAAGAGAATTAGTTTCTCTTGGGGACCCAAGCCATTACTGACTTGAGTCTGCCTTGTAGATCAACATAGTCAAATCTTTTAAGCATGTATGATCCACTGTCTTTGGAGGTATAGTCAATAACATTTCCTGTTGGTCTCCAAATCCAACATGCTGAGGACTTACGCCATTTTCCAATTCTCACAGGCTACACTAACTTACTCCTTTATGGCCTGCAGTAGTTACTTTGTTAACCCTTAGTTATTATTAACTTTTTCATTAAACTTATTGGTTTTAGCTGCTGATTTTTAATTAAAAGCCCTTCATACTGGTGAATGTGCTTTAAAATAAGAATATGTTATGGGTAATGCATCATTCACTGTTGGTTTAGGGGCAGCAGTATTAACAGGCCTGGCAGTACTAATTGATGCTACTACTCTTGGAGAGCTTTGCTTAGCAGCATTAACTGGCACTTGTCCTGACTTTGTTGCAACTGCTGTTGGAACAAAATTCCTTTTAGGATGTGGGTGAGTCAATTTATTTTAGTGCTTTTACCTCTGAGCATTGTTCCATACTTGTCTTAATTTTCCCTTTTTTGACCAGTAACCCCTCCCTTATTATTCAAACAACTGGTTTTTCTCCATTTTATTGTCATGAAAATCACGTGTTTGATTAAATGGTTGAACTCCAACATACAAAATAAGCTTCTTATAGACTCAAATCCATTCCTCTAGTTTCTGAGTCATCATCCCATTCCAGTTTCTTTATTATCCCTAGGACTTTGACTTTTCCTAGGATACTCTACTTGCCTATGTGTGTTTTCCTTATTAACAGATTTCACATTCTCATCAGATTTGACAAAATTGATTTTAGTAAACTTTGGTTTTGTCTGATCAGATTTAGGTCTAAACACACTATCATTATCACTATCAGTGTCCTAATCTTCAATGATAGGAGCAATAGGTCCTAACTAGTTTTAGAGCTTATTCTATATACCCTTATAGTCTTAGATATACTAGTTTCAGTTTCACTCACTTTAGTCTTATTGACAGAATCTCTAACCCAGCAAAGGATAAGTAGGTCTTGAGGGCATGTAGTTCCCAGCGTAGGAGGGGGAACTACATGAAATTTACATGTTTGGAATCTATCATTTCTGGGACTATCATCCACATCACTTTCTCTTCCTGTAAACATATTTTGAACTACTTCGACTCTCATTATTTGACTATATAACAAGACCCGCTTATGTCTTTTGCTACTTATTTGGGACTATTAATCAGTTTAGTTAGATTCTTTGATGAATTCTTCCAATTTTTTCTAGATTAAGTTTCAATTTCATCTTTCTCTTTATTGGGTAAAGGGTTTCCCCCGGTAAATTTTATTTACACAAAAAAATCCGTTAATGTACAAAGGATAAGGGTGTAGTCCTTTATCTCAGTACATAAATGGTCACCAGAAGCGACAATTCGCTACTATCTACACTTAACATATGAATGACATGCCATTTTATGACTACAATAATAAGAAACAATAAATAATAAAAACCATAATAGCCTCAATGTTCTTATCATCACTTCCATATTGGCATTACAAAGTACAAACCACATCCAATTGATTTCAGGGATTGATGAATCAGTAGTTCCAAATCATCATCTTCTCTGTATAGTATACATATGAAGTCGAATTTCTCAAGCCATAAAGAGCAGCCAAGGTCGAGCACCACTCCTAATTCCATAGAAGACATCGTGTAATTCTTACTTTCTTAATCATTCGGTTTTTAATTGTTTGATCACGTTTGTAAAAATGATAATGATTGTGAGCTAATACCCTCGAGTATTAGCCATGTTAATGAAGATTATAATGTTTGGTTTTTTTTAATTCGGCTTGCTTAATTTATCGTTGTTGTTTGATTATGTTTATCACCTTATACTTGTTTATGTGCTTGTACATGCGACCTATCATTCAACTGGGTCTAGTGAGACTTAACCAGTAATCTAGATGCCGGGATAGCTCTCCATGTTGTGTTTTGTATGCCCGGACCAGTAGGATCACAAATGACACCTTATCATTACTCTTTGATTATGAGCTTAGTTGGACCGGCAAGTGACCCGATAATTGTTCAACCAGTATTATTCTTAATTAATTGGTAATTGATTTTGGTGGTGGACTACCGGTGTATAAAACAACATCAAGCAATAAATGGGTAAAGTCCCGATGGGCTAGGGTATTGACATGATCACCACTGCTTTAATTCCATATGATAGATTATAATACGACTTTAGGATGCTTTATGCGGATGCGTTAATCGTGACAGGATTGTTCGTATCTAGGTCTTAGGAAGAAGAACCGCCCAAGTCTTAAGAATGATATGCCGCCTCGAGATAAGCAGCCATTGCACCAATTAATAAAACCAGCATTTAACTGGATTTAACATGGTTAATACAATTTTCTATTATTTAGTTCGTATCGCTCTTTTGTCTTGAGTTTATTTGCTTTAGTGTATATTGTTCTTAGAATTGATATTTGTCACCACCAAACCCGTGTCAGTCTCTCAGGCTGAAAACCCCCCATTTATCTCTAGTAAATATGTATAGCATAGGTTTAACAAGTAATTAGACTAATCTAGATAGAATTAAAATACTGATAGAATATTAGGTTAACTCTCACTCTTAGTGTTCGACACCCTACTTACCGCGAAGCTACATCTTGACCGGGTACTCTTCCCGTTAAAGTGTTGTCTTTAGGTTTGTCGGCTAAATATAAATGTAAAACTTGATAATCATAAATAACACCTACACAATGACACATCAGTGGTCATTGTTGGTTAGGACTTAACCATAATTAAGTCAGAACTATTTTCGATCATGGCTTGACGATTAACAAGCGTGGTCATCGTTGGTTAGGACTTAGCAGTGATTAAGTCAGAATTATTGTCGGAATGGCTTGACTATTTAGCAAGCATGGTATAATGTGATTTGAATCGGCTTGGGTAATGCCTACCCACATGTCGTGATTATTTTTGCTAAGGCTTCATAGTAAGCGAGCACAGTTATTTTTGCTAAGTCTTCATAGTAAGCGAGCACAGTTATTTTGCTAAGGCTTCATAGTAACCGAGCACGGTTATTTAGCCAAGGCTTCATAGTAAGCGAGCACGGTTATTTTGCTAAGGCTTTATAATAAGTGAGTATGATTGTTACTAAGTGTGATAATGAGCAACTATGATAAAGTGCCTAAGTAAAGCTAGGCCGAAATGTAAAGTCATCATAAAATGACGAATATGTAATTATGTGATATTATGTGATAACGCTATAATGCGTTGATGGGGTCATATGTACTTCGGAATATTTTCGCAACCGGTGGTGCATTATTTAATGAGACCAGGAGGGCGACGTGTATTCTTGTTTTGTGTAGCGATGTGCGCTTGGTTTTGTTGGTAAAATCACCAAATTAAGTTGGGTTGATTTTCGTCTTGAAAGCCTTCCTTTTAGGAATGGTGTGATAATTTTTGTCGAATAATTCCGCGGCGTATTTTGCCTCTTATGATAAGAGCGATTGTAATCATATTTTGGTTTCGTTGGTATAAATTACCATTTGTTTTGTTGACCTTCCATATGGAATAGTCAAGGCGAGTATTATATCGCGTGATTTTTGCGTACGAGCGGGTGAGTCCGTTCAATGATGAGGGATCTGTCTCATCGCAAGCGAAATTAAGATGTGTAGTAAAGGTCGAGCACCGGGACGACGCTCCCTTAAGGTGGGTGGAATGTAACAACCCGAGTTTTACGATATGTATGACGATCGCGAATTCGATGTCATAATTATTATTTTATAAGTTCATGTGAACGAACGTCAACATTTAAAATTTTAATTGTCATGAATAGTTATTTTCGTATTTTATTATGAATGGATTTGAGAAATTATTATTTTTTAGTCGATTTGCGAGTCAAAGCTTGACCGCGCGACCATTGAACGTTTTGGGCCTCATAAAAATTTATGACGCGCCCCGTTAATTATATATTTTTCGAAATTCATATTTCGATGGACTCCGACATTATTTCCCGCGTTCTAGCCGAGACCGAATCAAAGCTTTATTTTGACGTGAGTTAACATTTTATTAAAAGTTTAAACTAAATTTAGTGGGACGGAATAAAAATATTTACGAACGTGGTGTGACCCGGGCCTTTGGTCGGCTAGGTAACGAAATAAATAACTTTTGTGTTATAATTTAAAAGAATTTGGATCATGGAGGACTAGAAGTGTCAAACCTCCAAAATACTTTCCCTATAAAAGGAAGTAACACTTTCTCTTTTACTAGTTTACAAAATTTGTTTTCCTTGTTTCTCCCCTAGCCATCCACGACTGGCCAAAGCTCCAACCCACCTAAATCCGTCGATTTTTCGACATGCAATACAATCCAAATATATTTTCTTAATCCTTGTATCAAGACCTACATATCCCACTAAAGAAACAGGACATGCAATAAGTTTTCGTGGAATTTGAGTTCGGGCCGAGTTTGATCGAAATGGGTTGGAAGTAATGATTTTTATGATAAATAAAACGTGGTAGCAAGCTTGGTTAATTGGAAAAATGTTCGGTTTTTGGTTTTAGTTTGGTCCGAAGTCATGGCTAAAGTCAAAAGGAACGAGACGAGTCTTAATCGAGT
>BQNB010074077.1:0-24980 GCA_026074375.1 Tanacetum coccineum
ACAATTCATTTTCCTTTGATTTATTAGAAAGAGTTTGTTTAAGATAGTTAATTTCTTTTTCAAAATCCACAAACTGTGCATTTTTCTCCCGAATTATATAATCCATTATAAGCTTATGGTTTCGTGAGCATATGCACAGTTTGCGCGAATTGACCCATTTTACAAACAATATTGTCCAGTTCTTTAACTTTCTTTTCCAAAGCAATTTCTTTATCAATATTCTTAGATTCCTTTTCCTTGGATTCGTTTTTGAAAACATTAAATGATGTTATTAACGATTCCTTTTTCTTTAATTGTTCAAAAAGAGTTTATTTAAGAGAGTTAATTTCCTTTTCAAAATCCGCAAACTGTGCATTTTTTATCCCGAATTATATCATCTATTATAAGCATTTCTCTAGTACTTAACTCTACATTTTTTCGTTCTTCTAGCAATTTCACCCATTCTTTGTATCTTTCAAGCTTAGCAGATAAGGCTTCATTGGCTATTAGATTGTCCTTATTTACCTTGTTATAATTAGTTACTTGATTTGACAGTTGTTCAAACACAAATAATAACAAGGCATCTTGTTGTGCAGAAGAATTTGTATCCTAAACAGCTGCATATTGTGTTTCAAGAAGATATTAAGAGTAAGGAATGATATTGCTATCACTGGTTATCTCATTCTCTAGATAATTCACAAGATGAGTTTGTTTAGAATACGGCATCTCTTGCACACTTTGATTTAGCATATCATTATAAGTGTTGTCAGAGTGTGGTACCTCAGAAAGAACATATGGTCTGTAACTAGACAAATTGGCCATAAGAACTGCTTTGGCTGTAAAGATCTCGTCACAGTCAGAATCATATGCATCCAAATCATCTTCTTGATAAGTTGCATTGTGTGTACTGACCGTCTGCGTATCTGGACATTCTGTAACTCCAGGGTTTGCCAAAAATTCCAATTCCTCCTCATTTAGAACTTTACCAGATCCTTATGCTTAAACCAAAAGAACTTTGTCGCTAAACCATGTAGCATCCCTTTTCCTCTTTGGCTTTGGGCACTGTCTTGCCATATGACCTTCCCTTTGGTAGTTAAAACACTTCATAACCCTTTGTTGGCTTGAATTATTCCCTCCTGTTCCTGAGATGTTAGCCCTTGTTCCAGAAGTACCAGCAGCAAATGAATTTATCTCCACTGAACCGGTTGAACAGTCACCCTTCCATCATGAATAGTTGCTTGTTGTCTTTGGTTGGAAGAATTTCTTATCTGATTGTTGGTAGTTGGGAAACGAGATGTGACGACAATAGACAAAAATGACATCATTTTATTAATGGCATCAATAGGGTCATCTCCTTGCTTAAACACGTGAACTCTTAGACCAGAGTCTATCTAAGGAAATTCAATAAGATGTGTTTGTTGATTAACTGTGGAGACATTATATTCAATTTGAGGAATAGATTATGGATGTGGACAAGCATCTTGATGAACTATGGATTAGTAAGCATTTGGATACGGTGTTGATGGATAAGTAATTGCAAGAGATGTGGATGAATAAGTAGTTGAGTAATGTTGTGTGGGATGAATTGATCCAAATTGAGGAGATAGAGATGGTGAAAAATGTTGTTGGAATTTTGGTTGTTGTATGAAGATTGATAAGTGTTAAAATGAGACGATGTCATATGATGATTCGCAACTAGTGCAAGTGGATCTTGATTCCGCTCACGCATAATGCGAACTTCATTAGCATGAAGTTCGTGTTGTTGAAGATATGCATGAAGCTGATTGAAGTTAGTTGTGTGCAAATCCCTCACCAATTTGACATATGTGATAAATTTACTCGATTCAAGTGGAAGACTGTTCAAGAACTTGGTATTGACCTGAAATTGTTCCAATTTCATTTTTGTAAATGTTCATGTCATTGATCAGCTGAGTAAATCTCAAGTAATATTGATGAAGTGATTCCCCTTTGATGTGAGCAAACTTATCAAATGCATCATACAGTTTACACTCCATTTCCTACTTTGTCAATGATGTACCTTGCATTAGTAGCTGAACTCTTTTCCATAGATCCTTGGAAACTCTGTGATGATTAACGAGTGAGTAGACATCAGATGGTATTCCTTAAAGAATGATATTAGTTTCCTTGAGATCATAATCAGCTTGAATTTTCTCAGTTGCATACAATTTCTCACATTTCTTTGTCCTGGTGACACCATTTTCTTCAATCGTATGCCAAATGAGTGGACCATGTTCGTCTGATTCAAGAATCATTCTTCCATGCTCTTTGTTTTACATGTATAGTTCCATTCTGCTTTTCCAAGAATCATACATGTCTTTTTCCAACATTGGTGGACGATTGTCACCATCAAAGAGTATCATGAATTCAGCAAGAGTAGTCATTGTAACTTCGTTGGTATGTGAAAAGATTACTTGTTTATCAGACAGTGATAAGAAGTAATTGTGTTAAAGTGAGTTGATTTTATGTGTTGTAAGTCTTGAGAATACATGGGATTTTACAATTCTTGATTAAACAGTAAAAATAACGTTTCACGGGATTTTACAAATCAAAGAAATAAACTGTATAATTCAAATTTGATTAATTCGCCTTTGAGGAAGTGATTAATTCGCTTCTAAGGAAATGATTAAATCTCCTTCAACAAGAAATGATTAAATCACCTTCTACAAAAGAGACTTAATTTTCCTTGACTAGAAGAGGATTAATTCGCCTTGTACAGAAGAGGATTAATTCGCCTTGAACAGAAGATGATTAATTCGCCTTGTACTGAAAGAGATTAATTCTCCTTTAACAAAAGGATTAATTCCCCTTCAAGAATAAGATTAATTCACCTTCAAGAACCAGATTAATTAGCCTTCAAGAATGAGATTAATTCGCCTTCAAGAATGAGATTAATTCCCCTTCAAGAATGAGATTAATTCGCCTTCAAGAATAATAGTAATTCGCCTTCAAGAATGAGATTAATTCGACTTCAAGAATAAGATTAATTCGCCTTCAAGAATAATATTAATTCGCCTTCAAGAATGAGATCAATTCGCCTCCTGCAAATACGAACTTCAACTTTTCCAAAACACTAAAAGACTCACTTTTTGACGTTTTTACCAAAAAAAATTTGTACAACTAGTAATACTAAGCCTATAAGAACCTTAAAAATGCAAACTTTATGATTTTTAAGACAAAAAATTTGAAATCCAGATTTGTACCTTATAAACCTTTCCAACAAAAAAAATGCACAAATATGAAGTTTTCTTGGATCTAAGCTTGTACACCTTGTATAACTAAGATACCAGATCATTTATACCTAAGTATAAGATCTTTTAGTGTAAAAGAAAGCTTCAAACAAAAAAAAGAAAAATGGCGAGAAAAAATCAAGTAAAACACGCACACAAGAACAAACTTATCACCCCATGGCTCTTAATACCAATTGTTGAATATAAGTAATCTTTAAACAAACATATAAGTATAAAGAAATCTAGAGAGAGAAAGAGAGTGGGAGGTTGCTTCTAGTGAGAGAAAGTGAAAGAAAATGATATTAGATTAGTGTATGAAAAATAAAACAACCAACACCCTTTCCATAGCATGGAAATGGTTTATATACTTACACATAGGCCGGCCATATGGGCATTATCCATGGGCGTTCCATGGGTTTTTCCTAAACTAGCCTATCTAATTTCCAAATATTACTTAACGAGCTATCTAACGATATTTATAGAAGTGACCGATACTTTCGTATTCCTAACAGAACCAAAACCCTACAAAGAGTTTTGGAGATTTTCGGTTCTTCCCTTTTTCTTGTTTCAATTTTGATAAAAGCGTAAAAGGTTTTTAAGTGCGATTTGTTATCCCACAAGGCTTGAATTCAGGTTAAGATCATCAAGAGATTCGGTTTACATAGTTCTCCTAAGCGAAAACGTTTGAAACCTCTTAGGGTTTCGATTTCTTGGGTATTCGGTTCAACCGAGATTAATAAAACCCTAATTAGGGTTTGTTGATTTTTGGTTCAAGATTTAACAAGGGTTTTGTTTGTGAGATTCAATCCAAGGAAGTACTACACAAGGTGTTTGTGAGACATGAAGTAAAGACTAGCATCTTGACGTGTTCGTTGGACGTGTTTGTGTGAGAAACTGTAGAGGTGACAACTTAGTCACTAAGTTTCCAAGTAAAGATTCTCGTTGTTTGCTTTAAGTCATTCAACAAAATGTTAGTGTTTCTTTTCCTTATACGTGTGCTAATCATAGTCATCAAACTAGATCCATCCGCTGCGTACTCATAGTAAATATGGTTTACCAGTTATAAAATCCCAACATCAATTTATGAAGGAAGGGCATAAATGTAATTGTGACATTTTCTTTTCCATTTCATCAAACTTGAGAACATGAATCTGATTTTAATTTCTTTTATTTAATACCTATCTAAAAAACAAACATAATTTAACTTTACTTCATTTCTTTTCTTTCTTTCTAGTTCCACTACTTTACTGTTCTTTTCTTTTTAACTTATTTAAAACTTGGGAACATAGTATTAGGGGTTAATTCTTTAAATGCCCCAATAGTACAATAAGTGAAATGCCCTAAATTTTTTATGTTTCTCAAAATGCTATAGGCGACCTTTAGACTTGGGAGACTTTATAGAAAATTTGACAAGTGTCCTTTCCAAGTACACTTGTGTATGTCGCCCAAGAAAATTTGACCTGAGAAACTTAATTCGAATGTACTTTAATCATTTTTTAATGAAGTCACCCAAGAATTTAGGTTCACCTTGTGCATTTTGGGAATCCAAATTATTTTGGGGCAAATAACATCCACTCAATTGTACTTTTGGGGCATTTAAAGTATTTCCCCTAGTATTATTGCATTTAATGGTTGTGCGAGGTATAAATTAAAAAAACCTATATATATATATATATATTTATATATATATATATATATATATATTTATAATATCTATATATATATCTAAACTATATTATATACACGAAGGTGTCAAAATCGCGAGTTTACACGTAAGATTGTACGATCTTACGTGCCCACCTGATAAAATTGTGTAGGATCGGTGTAGGATCGCATGAGAGGTATGATCGTAAACTCACACGTAAGATCATAAGATCGCGTGTCGATACGAGTTTACCAAATTACCAAGTTACTAACTTACTGACTTACATACTTACTAGCCCATTACTTTTTCGGCCCAAAAAGGAACAATACGAATACGAGTCCGCTGATCTCAGTAACAAGTATTGACGTTTCATTTTCAGATTTTCTAATCAATAAACCTAATTATCTACTTTCCCCAAATTAAAATTACATGAAACAAGTTAGGGTTAATCTTCTCACTGTCTGTTACCTGATAGCAAAAAGTTTCTTACAGGTAATTGTTGTTTTTTCTTTTACCTTTTCATAGTTTTAACTATTAACCTTTAAGTTTTAATTTAGATAACTTAATTGTAGTGATACTAGTGATGTATTTTGTTTTGAGATGTTTATTATGCATGTTATGTAATTTTATTCCGCTAAATCGTGAGTGTGACGATTGAAACTTGACTTTTTTGTTTTACTTTTACTTTGGTATTTTAAATTTGAACTTTGACATTTTCAAAAGGATATTATATATAGTACTATTATAGATATTTATATAAATATTTATATATTATATATATATTATTATATAGGTATTATATATTTATTAGTGTTATTGATCAAATAAGAAGTTTATCTAAAATAAAAAAGGTTTAAGATGTTTATCTTAACTGCATATATCCGAGATGCATCGACATAAATTAGATGCATTCTATAATCTTAGATGCATTTTAATGCATCATAAATGTGTTTTCTAGCTTTTAATTAGATGTCATATTGGTTTATTAGATGCATTTTATTTTTCTCTTGTTTTTTATTCTTTGCATGTGCCAAAAAATCATAAAATCAATTTGCACAATCTACGCATATATATTAACATTCGAAAACTCAAAATGGTGCATCTAATGAATAAAAAATGCTCTAATGCAAGTCATTGCAATCTCAAATATGTAGTTTTAGTCACTTCTCACCAACTTCTTATTTTTAATTACTTCTTACTGGATCTTACTTTTATATAGTATATATATATATATATATATATATATATATATATATATATATATATATATATATATATATAGAGGAAGGTTAAAATAAAAAGACAAATATTCGTGAGAATGATAAAAAGAAAACTTTTTTTAAAAAAGTTCTCGAAAAATTCCAAAAAAATTCCATTAAATCAGGTATGTTAGTGCAATAAAACTTTGTAAAGAAGTTTTTCTAATTTGAGTTTTTATACTTTTTTTAATGCGCAAAAAAGAAATTTTGTTGCACAAAAAATTTTTGATGCACAAATTTTTCGACTTGTTAATAGTTTGATGCGCAATAATCTTTTTGATGCAAAAAGTCTAAAGGGAATGTTGGGTACAAAAACGAATTTTTGATGCACCAAAAAAACCGATTTATGCACAAACCGTTTTTTTTAATAAAAAAAATTTCGGCAAAACTCTCCAACTTTTAGAAAAACTTCCTCTTACAACTTTTCATGCACAAATACACGATCTTGTGGATTTTTTTTAGAATTTTTTGAGAACTTTTTTTTTAAAAAAAAAATCTTTTTATCCTTCTCACGAATATTTGTCTTTTTATTTGATCTTTAGGATAAAGATCAAATAAAAAGACAAATATTCGTGAGAATGATAATTTTTTTTTAAAAAGTTCTCAAAAAATTCTGAAAAAATTCCACAAGATCGTGTATGTTGGTGCATGAAAAAGTTGTAAAGGAAGTTTTTCTAAAAGTGAATTTTTTTCGAAAAAAAATTATGAAAAAAAACGTTTGTGCATTAAATCGGTTTTTTGTGCATCAAAAATTCGTTTTTGTACCCAACTTCTTTTGACTTTTTGCATCAAAATTTTATTGCGCATCAAACTATAACAAGTCAAAAAATTTGTGCATCAAAATTTTTTTGTGCATTAAAATTTCTTTTTTTGCGCATTAAAAAAACGTATAAAAACTCAAAATTAGAAAAACTTCTTTTACAAAAGTTTTATGCACCTGCATACCTGATTTAATTGGAATTTTTTGAATTTTTCAGAGAACTTTTTAAAAAAGTTTTCTTTTTAATCATTCTTCACGAATATTTGTTTCTTTTTTTTTTTTCCTTTCTATATATATTATATTATATATATATATATAAATATATATATATATATTTATATATATTATATATTATATATTTGGATGATGAGTAAAATAAAAATAATTTTATAAGGGGGGGGGTTTTGTTTTTGACTCGTTTATCTGTTCGGGTTATTACAGAACATGATATAATTGTAGGATCTTACGATCTCTATCCGATTTTACGATCTCGATCTTGCAAAGACAAAAACGATCCCAGGTGGGATCGCGATCTTGACAGCCTTGATATATACTACAGTAGTATAATTTTAAATTTCAAAGGGTTCAATTATAAAAAATAAAAAATAAAAGGTAAAATATTTATTGAGTGGGTTGTTTTACGTTAGGGTTTCGTTCGACGTTCAAAATCATGGGAAGTCGCAAGAAGAATGGGTATGTGTGTATTATTACTATTTAATATTACGTATTGTATTGTTTGATTGATTGATTCATGGTCTTGGGGAACAGTTCGAAAAAGAAGAAGAAGAAGAATCGGAACAGTTCAAAAAAGAAGAAGAAGAATATCGTCCCATCTCAGAATCATGTAAGAAATTAATTGTTCTTGTATACGTACAGTTTGCTATGTGTTTCGTGACTTTGAAAATTTTCATGTTTTATTTATTTGCTATTTTTTCAGCTCGTGACAAGATTTCCCCAATTGCGGTTAAATAAGAAGGTTAAAGGATCAAATAGTGATCAGGTCAGTCCTTTTTGTTTTCTTGTTTATTGATTTATTTTCTATTAGAGAATCGGCTATTAAAGCTGTTATGATAATCATAGGTTAAATTGTATCTGTATCTGTTCCAATACATTTTCTTTTCTTTTTCAGCTCGATAAAGATTTTCTCAAGATGGATGTTGCACAGTTGCATGATCCTGCGTATCCTCTTGGTATCTTTTTGTCTTTTTTCTTTTCTATTGTTTGTACGTGCTTGCTAACTATCTTTAAGAAATTACAAGTCAACAAGCTCACTTCATTTCATTTGACAGGTGGGCTTCCATTGCATGCTAAGATCCGTATTAAGGAAGCAATTGCCCTCATGGAAGATTTGGAGAAAAATCCGGGTGACTGTTCTCTCCGGATGGAGCTAGGATTTGCCCAAGCTCAAATAGATAGGATTACTCCTTACCTTAAGTCCAGGGGGCATGTCCCAAGAGACTGGGATTTGTAAGTTCCGCACCTCTCTCCTTGCCATTCCCATTTCTTATCCATACTTTTGTCTTAAGTTATCTTTAGATATTAATCTAATGCATCATCTACCTATGGTTAGATGTCTTTCTTTTCAAGTTGAAGAAACTGGATATAGCTTATACTAATTAGTGTCCCATTTAGATTAATTTGTAAAGCCAAATTAAGAATATTGTCCACCCCATTGGCATTCTCTTCTGTCGTTATTTGTACTGCTGTTGAACGTTAACCAGTCAAAAAAACTACAATGTAAAGGTTAAGAAAAATTTACCTAAATGACCAAAATTCTCAGAACATGGCCCATTTTCCCCCCTTTAGGTTGAAGACTAGCGGCACTAGTCCGTGTGTTTATCAATTGGGAGGTCCAATTAGATACACGACAATGAAATTTTAATATTTTTCTTAAGTGTTCAATGTGTCGGTGTTTCCAACCTCAAATTTGTTGACCTATAACCATAAATATACTGTGTAGAGAGTCCTCGATTTTGCACCTGTATGTTGAGTGGTCTTACTTGGAGTCTACTTTGCTTTTATTTTTTTGTAAGAAGTATTTTCATATGCTTGGTGTATTGCCTAGCAATTTTATATTTAAGGGAAACAAATGATGGGATTAATCATTGAAGCTCGAGGTTACTTATATATCAAGTGGCTAATGTGCGACAACAGATTATATATTAAACTAGCTGGTTCGTGCCCTGAATCGCGATTCATTTATTTGGATCATGATCGATTTAGTTAGAAAACCCAAAACAAATCCTTGTCCAGGTGAAAATCGCAAGTGTTAGAACGCAATGTTTCTGTATGCTGTGTATCTTTATTTCATCGTGAGTTGGGCTGACCTAGCTTGTTTTATTTCACTTTGTTATCATAAATTGATAATTATGTGATGGGGAATATATGTTGACAATGGCTTTTCCTCAAACTTAATTACAAAGATACGAAATTCTTGTTACTATTGTTGTCCACTATATTGTTGTAGACAAGTATTTTCTGTTTAGCTTGCCATTAGGATAGAATTTTATTTTTTTTCACTGCAAATTTCTTCCTTTTGATTAATCTTTTTATATAACTTATCTATCATACTCTTACAGTGACAATTTGGATCTGCCGAGTGCAAGGTTCCTTGTGGGATAGAGAAGATCTACTTTCGTGGAGCTGGAAGCATGTTTCGTATTCTGTGTGGGTTTTTATGTTGTGCTTTTGGGCATGTTGTTTTTCTTCTTAACTATGTTTTTCTTCTCACCTCATTCTATATCTAGAAGTTAGGGGTACTGGTAAGTAGTTTTGGATCTTAATGTTTAGAATTCAATGCTAAGTGTTTTAGTTTCATTATGCCTCTAGCCTCTCTTGAGTCATTGTCCGGGTACTAGTTCATATGGGCCCAAGCAGTTAAACATCACATGTGCATGCATTTCCAGGCTTATAGGGGTGCATTAAAATCTTGGTACTAAGCTAGATATGTGTCCTCTAAGGCAGGTTGCGTCTGCTCAAGCACCAGGTAGGTTGTGTATTCAACTGCTTTGAGCAAAACTAAGTGAGCATGCAGTTGATTGAAACTAAGCAAAAAAAAAAATTGGGGTTGTTGAATGATTTTTTTTTGAACGGCAATTGCTGAATGATTTAACATTAAAAATAAAATTAGTTAGCCAGACAGCAAGTAGCACATGCTAATTGAAGGCTAAAACAGGAACACCCTTCCTTTGTAGCTTTTATTGAACGGCTGACAATTTTATATAAAAACTTTAAAACTAGCGAGAAGCTAAAGAACACCACTCCTAAAAAAAGCAAATAAAGCACCAAGCGAAAATATCACCGATCACGTCTAAACTATTTAACCTCAACTCTAGAAGAAAGACACATTCCTAAATAACACAACGCCTTGTGATAAGCTGAAACTCAACCATCATCATCATCATCATCATCATCGAAATCCTCATCGTCTTCCAACGATTTGCCCATTGCAACCCACCAACACCATTTAAGGGTATCACGATACCCTTCCTTTGTAGCTTATTAGGTTGCAAAAGAGGTGGGTAAAATGGGCTGTTCAAAACATTTATTTTTCCAAAAAATAATTGATGTGTCGATTATATAAGAACACGTTATGTTATTGAGTTAAAAACTAATATTGAATAATTAAACATCGATAGGTATATGCATTATGTGAAACTTAGGCGACTAGACTTTTCTTCTTGTAGTGAATGTTTTATCTTACTTTCTTTAACCTGTTAGAGATAGAACATACTCAAACCGACCAATTGTAATATACACATGTCGAGATTGCCATTGTAATGAGGAAAAATCCAAGGAGCCAGTTATTTTATTAGGTACTCATTAGATGCTGATCAACATATTCTTGTTAAAACAACCCACCTGCTAGATAGTCGTAGACGACACCCTTGTAAAGGAAACAAGGTGAAAATGATAATAAGAATATTTGATGAATTAATTAGCGATTAGCAAAGAGATACTAATTAATTATCACAAGACAATTATTGACAAAATACATATCTTTTATCTAGTACAGAAAAATGCAAAGTGAAGACTTTCGTATTTCAAAAAGAATGTGAACATTCTCTTCTTGGTTATTATTTTTTAGATTAAAAATATATTTAATTAAAAAGTTTAAATATTTCCTAATTTGAAAAAAAAAAACCTTTTAAAAATCGAGTTTTGTTTTTATCATAAAAAAATACTTACAAAAATATATGTGTCAAAACTGAAAGAGAAAAACTTAATAAAGAGCGGGCATAATTTCAAAAAGTATTAGATGTCAAAGTAAAATTGTTTACCTCAAAAAGTAAGATAAGCATCTTATCTATTCAACCATTACAACCTCTCTACCGTCTCTACGATTAACAAATCCAACTTCAAATTAAAACCCTACAAAATAAAAGGAATTGCGAATCGTTTGATATTAGGGATGACGCTGCAAAAAGAAACATACAAATCCAAAAACCCTAAGTCGATTATAGGACTTCAACATTATTTATCTTTTCATCTGTTCTTGAAGCCATGGATCCAAGTTATGTTCCTATTAAAATCGCACTCTTATCTCTTTAATTAATCAATGGTATGTTTCTTTAGATTCATGGCTTGAATTGTGTTTCAATAACCGATGTTCTCTTTTGTTTGCCTCTTGAACCCGATTGTCTGTTAGTAGCTTTCATTGGATTAGCTGAGATGTAGTTATGTAGATTCTTACTTTGACTATTTTTTTAATCTGTAAGGTAGTCAGAGCAATGATTTTTGGTTTTCTTTTCACTCGGAGTCTAGAAACGGATTCTTCCACTACAACATTAACCACTATCCCCAACGACAATTTGGTCGATTCCCAGGTGACATGTCGTTGGGGATAGGTTTCCCGAAGGACATGTCGTCTGGGATAAGTCGAACGGAAAAGCTCGAAGAGGATACGTTCCCGGGCGACATCGTCGGGCCCACATAGTTTCAGTCAAACAATTAAGTGCCACGGTGGAGGGTTTTCTCGGGCGACATGTCGCCCGGGATAATTATTTTATAAAATGACTAATTAATATTGATGTATGATTAATTAATTAATTAGGGAGAATCCCGGGCAACATGTCGCCCGGGAAAGTGTTTCAAATAATTTGACTTGTCAACGATAGAAAGAATTTTGTCGTTTAGTGACACTTTTCCCGGGCGACATCCTGCAATATTTTTTTGTTTTATTTTCCCGGGCGACATGTCTCCTGGGAAAGTTCTGCAATAAATTTTTTGTTTCACCTTTCCCCGGTGACATGTCGCCTGGGAAAGGTCTGCAATTTTTTTTGGAATAGCTTACACAGTAGGCTATTTCCATATTTTTTCCAGAATTTTTTCGAAAAAAACCTACCAATACTCAAACCCGTATAAACCAATATAGAATCTACCCAAATACATTTAAACTTGTACCAAAACACAATACGATCAATGCATTTGATATAATAAAGCTAAATGGGTCCAAAATCTGAATAAACACAATATAGTCTACAAAACGGGTGACGAAGTTACAAAACTTGCATTATCCGCAAGATACAAGTTAATATTCACCTAGATAACATGTTCTAAACGTACGAGGAAACAAATGTTCACATAAGGGTCGCCAATATATACTTCAAGACACAAAATAGATATACTTACCCAACATCTCCTAACCATCCTCCTCATCCTCCTTATCCTCGTCGTCGTCCTCATCATCTCCAGGCTCATCATCCCCGCACCCACCACTCCCGCTGCCACTACCGTACTCAGGCTGTGACTCAAGCTGCGTAAGCATCTGGGAAAACTTGTCGTCACTCCTAAATAACTTCATGAACATCTTCACCTGTTTCGTTAGCCGCTTCTCGCTCTTTTTGAGCTTAGCGACATCGGAGGAGTGCGTGCATGGAGGCGGGCGGCGGAATCTCTATGACGTGCTTGTCCACTGACAAAACCCTACCAACACCGAGAATGTGCCTCCGTTGCGAGCAATAGCCATGATCTCATCCTCGGTGTTGGGCACACCCATGGAGGTGTTGAAGCCTAGACGTTATAGCCTCAACATCTCATCCTATGTTGTAACAAAAACACAAGATAGTTAATATATTAGACCGGTTACTACATTATTTCTCGACAAATCATTAAAGTGCGTGTTTTGAAACAAAACTTACATATAGAGCTTTGTCCTCAGGGTTCAAGAATTCGCCGCCAACAGTATGTGTCAAGAAGAAGGTGTGGATTAGCGACGGGTACTCTCGAGTAGCTAAGCTCTCCATCTGCACATACACACGTATATAAGATGAAACAAATTAAAACCGACAAATCACAACATACCAAAGCGTTAATTATATATATATATATATATATGTGTGTGTGTGTGTGTGTGTGTGTGTGTGTGTGTGTGTGTGTGTGTAAAATAATTATAATGTTTATTACATGCATTTCTCAGAAGGAGCGAAATAGCCGGGATCCCTGTCGGCATACGACCTTGCTCTTTGCCCGATTTGTTTATTTTGGGCAGCCCGGGCAAGGTTCTTGGGATCATTCCAAAATGCAATCTGTACATCCCAGGCTACCATGGAAATGTGCGAGGGATGTTCGCGTCTGACGCGCTCCACGTTGTAAGTCCCGTCCTCATCAGGAACCCAATGCCTTTCCTTGAGAGCAGCCTTCTTGCCATTGTAGATCTTTTGTAGATGTTGCTGGATGCCCGCATAGATTTGTAGCCAGCGATCGGATTCCATGTGGGGACGCAAGTCAAACTGGGTCTGTAATCATATACAACAAAGACAGAGTTAGAGATATAATTTATATATTTATCTAAATTTGTTTATTTATTTATGTGATATAAATAAATAAACAAATTTAGATAAATATACATAGTAAATAATATTGATCACGATAATGAAATAAACATAAAAGGATAATGAAATAACTTACCCCAATCTTTGCCACGACCCCCGCCTTCCGCTCCGGCGGCATTTGGCGCCAATAAGGGTAGTGCAACGGCAACTCCCTAACAAGCTCCCCGAGGTAGTTAACCCAATGAGCCGCATGTTCATCAAGAGGCATCAGGGTCTGTCTGTCGTAAACTCAAAACAGATCAGGACGGGGCCATTTTTATTCGTGATAGCTTTTAACCCGAGGTTCGGGGTCTCCTGGCAGGTATGCAGCCTGCCCGCTCTCCTGCTACCCAAATTGGGTTTTCGATGCCCTTACCTGCAAAATCAAGTGAGTGATAAAGTCATAAAAATTCAAGGCAAGCAAATTCAATGTATCAAGTTTATGCTTGTATTAACAATATTTCTAATTCTTACCTCGGTTAGCGAAGCAACCCCCGCAACCGGTAGGTATATGGTATGAAGGGGGACGATCATCACCGCCACCGTCACCGTCGTGGCCCCGTGCAACATCTGCTGACATCTGTACAAGTACAATTAGGATAACATATAGAAATTCATGAACAAAATAATTAAAGCATGCACACATCCAAATACATACATATCCAAATAAATATACACATTTAAACAATCCACAACAATTTCATTCATTCATTGAAATATATAAGTGTCTTTTGCAAGTTACAACTCAAGATCAATCTTCTTCTTCACTAGAATAAACAACTTCTACACCATCATCATCCTCAACATTGACGAGGTCTTCATCATCAGAATCTG
Source organism: Tanacetum coccineum (assembly GCA_026074375.1). NCBI lineage: Eukaryota > Viridiplantae > Streptophyta > Magnoliopsida > Asterales > Asteraceae > Tanacetum > Tanacetum coccineum. The sequence goes on from BQNB010074077.1 coordinate 14,538, forward strand.
CTAAATCATGAGGAAGGGCATCTTCATCATCAATAATATCATCGTCTTCGTCAAGATCAATGATATCTGGCGGTGCGTCAACCTCCGTTGATTGACCATCTATATGCAAGGTCGCATTATTCAAGTCATTCAAACTAGTAGAAAGTGGGAGATCAGATGAGTTGTCAAAATGTATAACATCAGGATCTTCCTCTACCACGATGACACCCCCGTCCGAAAACTTTTTATGATTCACATGCTCGACGACCTTCCAGTGGGGTGGTCGTCTGGCCATATCTTCAAGGTAGAAGCATTGTTTGACTTGTGTTGCGAGAATGTATTGATCATCTTTAAACGCCTCATCTTTTGTCAAGATTTGTGTCATGTTGTTTCTAAGGACAAGACGTTGGACTTTACGTCCTTCGTTTCTAGTGTCAAACCACTTAACTCGGAACAACACAACTTTGAACGACAAATACGAAAACTCGAGGATTTCTTGAAGTTGACCATAGTACATTTCTCCGTCATTCCCACCAGGCGAACAAATGCCGCTGTTTTGAGTTGTGCGACGTTCATCGCGGGCACGACAAACTCTCACAACCGTTGACTACGCAAGAAGTAGAATAAGATAGATTTTGAGATGGTCCACAAGCCAAAGCGAATAACTCGCTGCTTTCGCTAACACCTGGGTCATTGTCTACGTGACGTTGACGGATCTATAAAGAAGATAGGATCAGATAGAGTACACAAAATATGATGTCGTTATTTTTACAGTTAAATACACAAAATAAGTCTAAGTTTGCCTGCTTCCCAAAACCAGCCGAGGAATTCTTCTTTTCATGTCTTTGTTTAGGAAATTCATCTGAAAAAATTTCAAGGAGCAAGAATACGTTGTCGAAAAGATAAGTTAAGAAAAGAAGTTTCAAAATATAAACAACGTACCTCTTGAACTGGCCCGGTACCTTGAACGTTTCAGGAAGTTGTTAAAAGTACATACCATATCACTTTCTCATTCTCGTGATCAATACAAATAACCGAACTCGTAAAACCAATCGATTTACATAATGATTTGAACACATGAAACTGTAACTTGGAGAGGAAATCCACATTACGATCGGGATGAATTAAATTTCATGGTAACATCTCGAAAAAAAATGAGAACAGAAAGTTAATGCTGTCTTCTGGCAACATAACCCTCCGCAATCGAACCTTCGCTTACTTTATTTTGAACATAAATTTTTTAGCTTACTCATATATCTTTCAAATGGGATACATCCATCGGGGCAAATAGGCCCAGCTGAAAAATAGCCTCTAGAGGTAAATGGATAACCAAGGAATATAATGTCAAAGAAAGTAAGTAGGATAACTGAATCTCGAGATTGCACAAATATCGATCAACCTTGCTCTAACATTCAACATGGCATCCACATCAAAGTTTGAGACAAATATTGCTTAAAGAATAAACCTAGCTCGAATTATAGGTTTGCAATGTCTGGGGCAAGTATTGCTGAAACGTTGCATCATTATATGACAGTCATGAGACTTCAGGCCCGTTATATTGGTATCATTATCTGTGAAACTTTGTTGCTTGAGTTGGAGTCTGAACCACCCATCTTGGTAGTTTAACTGCTTTGATGAACTGACAAACTGTTTTTCACGTCCTCAGTGGTGTGGAAAGAATATGCAGCCTGAGGCTTCGAGCACTTCCGTTTTGGTTTTTTATAACGAGCTACAATCACACTTCGAATCCATCCTTCCAAGTCCTTGTCTTCCTGTGGCGGTGTCCTTTAGATTGTCATTCATTAACAAAGTGTTCAAGATACTCTCCAGACACATTCTTTTCCGATATGCAAGACATCCTAACTTATGTTAAGTGTAAGAAAAGACCAATACTCAAGCTCATAAAAAATAGATCGTTTATCCAGTTTCAGCTCGACAAGAACATTGCGTTTTTAACTTCACCATCCCCAAACCTAGAAGGTGATAACCCCTCACAAAATATGCGCGTGGGCAATCTAAGCCAGTTGAGTCATGATTGTGCATCCCGGCTAAATTCTCTAGGAGAATCTCCATTTTGGTTTCATTCACCCATTGAATTCAAGTGACCTCCTCCATTTATGAGGCTTCTTTAAGAATTTTTTGTGGCCAACATAAGTTGTTTTGCTTAACACACACACAGATGAAGTGTCTTCATTACATGTAGGACATGCCCTGTAACCTTGCCCACTCCACCCAGACAAACTACTTCGAGCAGGAAAATCATTAATGGTCCATAAAACCATCGTTCTCATATTGAACATCGCCTGTACAAACGTCTTAGTCTAGACACTGGCTTTTGCTATAAAACCTTTAAGGTCAATCAATTAAAACGGCCTCAAGTAAAACATTATGTCCTTTGCTCGGGGATTTAGGGCCAGGAATAAACAACGTCATGCATGAAAGAACCTCTTTCTACAAACCAACGAGGGTAGATTGTATGTTGTCAGTATCACCGGCCACATGCTATAAGACTGACCAAGGTTGCCGAACGGATTGAAACCATCAACAACCAACCCTAATCGAACATTTCTTGGTTCCGTAGTAAAATCCGGATACTTGGTGTCAAAGTCCTTCCATGCTCTACCATCAACCGGGTGTTTCATCCTACCGGGCTCCGTACACTTTCCAGTAGCATGCCAAGTCATTTCCTTTAGAGTGTGACTAGACTTATACAAATGTTGTTGTCTAGGAATGATCGAAAAGTAACGCAACACCTTCTTAGGAACTTTCTTCCCCGGTGTGTTACTGTCTTTCCATCTATTCGTGATACACACCGGACAGAAATGCACATCTTTGTTAGCGTCGCCCCGAAACAAGAAGCAATCATTTACACAAGAATGTATCGACTCGTACCCTAACCCGATCGTTTTAAAAATATCTTTTTTATTGCATAGTATGACGGTGGGAGCTTGTATCCTTTAGCGGTGGGAAATACATTTTGGAAAAACTCTAGCATTTCATTGAATATAGAATCAGTCAATTTACCTTTAACCTTAAAATATATAAACTTTGCCATAAAGTCTAATCGAGTCACATAGTCACAACTGGGGTACAACTACTCATTGGCACTTGCATATAACTCTTCAAACTCATAAACGTTTTGTCTTGAGTCTGGAATCGTTACTTTGTCTCACCCAATATCTCCTTGAGCTGGCTCATTTTGTTCTTATTCAGAGAATTAGCTAAGATCATTAAGGCACGCTGTCATGTCACTCATCTGAGGTTGTCTTGTGTTATCTATTACTGGCGGTGGCGGAGGAAGATCCGGTTCACCATGGTGAATCCATGTTTTATAACTTGGGTCAAACCCATACTTTGAAATGTGGTCTGAAAGGTGTTTGATGGATACCCACAATCTAAAGAGAACGACAAAGACTTACATGGACCATCTTAATTCCCCGTCACTATCCACTAACGGCTTGCAATCATCAACGAATTTCTTAAGACCAGTATAAAATGGTTTTTCATGTTTCCCTAAACTTGTCCAACTCTTATCAATTACCATAACTGCGTTTTAACGATACAATTAGTTATTATATGCAACTTAATTAAACACATTCAAACGAGGAATACGAGATGTTTTGTTCACCTAGTGCAACTATGGAAGGCAATCCTAACCCACTCTTTGAATGATTCATCTCATATATAAATGCGTATAACCGATTTACTATTTGAGAAAATATCACAGCAATTCCCACAAACTCCCCAAATATGTTTTAAAGACATGTGTATTTTTTGTAGGAGTAAAGTAGAAACACAGGTCGAAATCATCGTCAAATAGTTAAACCAATTTATATTGCATTTCATAGCCTAAAGAGAACAAAAACATTCAACAACGCAGTCCCAAACAAGGACTTTTCCGAATAAATTTCTAATAAGTTAATTTCGGACGGGTTTTCTATAGGATGATTAAATTCAGATGGGGATTTTCCGAATTTAATCACTAAAATCCTAAAACATTCAATAAAACAAATTAATCACTAAAGAATAAGTTATTTATAAGCAAATCCAAACAACCTTTTCATGCTGATAAGCTGTTTTAAAACAGCTTATTCAGATAAGCTATTTAAAAACAGCTAATCTAAATTAGCTGTTTAAAAACAGCTTATAAGCATTAAACGGTTGTTTGGATTAGCTTATAAAAAATAAGCTGTTTATAAGCAAATACCAAATGCAAACACATTCCTACAAACCAACCAAACACATCTTAATAACTATAAACATTCCTGGACGACATGTCCCCGGGGATACTAAAAGAAAAAAAACATACCTTCGGCTGTGGTATGTCGGCTCGTTCTCGGCTCGTTCTCTCACCTTCGGCTGCTACCGTCGACTGCCACAATTATAAAAAAATATAAAATTAAGAAAATAATTATCAACTTATTAAGAAAATAAATATAAAAATATAAAATTAACCCGTTTATCACTTGGTCTCGGCTGCTACTGCTTAGAGGGTTAGAAAAAGAAGTAAAAGAATTATCATTTAGAGGGTTAATGAAAGAATTATGGTTTAGAGGATGGGAGGATATCGTGTGCTCGTGTGCGTGTGAGTGGTGGTGGGGGTGTGGGTACTGTCAGAGGTGGTGGTAGGTGTGGTGCCGGAAGTGGTGGTATGTGCTTAAATACACATACCTGTTACAAATTAAAACAAGCTAAAAAGACTAATAATGACCAAAAATACATAAAAATGCATTGTATATGTGTATTTCGTAAATTGTGTCTTGCAGGTATGGATATATCACAAAATGGACAAAAAATAAGCAAACGGATAAAACCCGAGCACAAGATTGGAAGAGTGCAAGAAATCGAAGCCGAAGGCGTTTACATTCTTAATGGGCCAACCCGTACCCATTTTATTAGGTCGGGTCAGCCCATTAGCTTATAAAACTAAAATCAAAAGCCTTTTATTAATCCAAGTCCATTACCCTTAATTCCATATCCTAACCCAAATATATGTCAAGCCCAAATATTTCTAAAACTCGTCCAAGACAAATATGATCAAAAGATATAAACGTTGGGTCAAATTCACTGTCTTTCCCCCTCGTTCCCTCCCTTGTTTTCACACAGGGCAATCAAATTAACCAGGGTAAATCAAATCCACCCACACGCTCTCACCCCGTCATTCTTGAAACCTTATCCCTAACACTCTCTGACACTCATGATGACACGCTGGCAATCCTACAAGCTGTGATTAGTGGATGGGACGTGTACTAGATCCAAAAGCTCCAAATGATTGCGTAGAGAATAATCAAGATTGAAGGGCGAGGATTGGATGATAAGGAGCGTCCTACGGTTCTGGATCCTTCCCCTCATTACTATATAAGGAGGCCTCTTCACACACTTGAAGGATGTCTAGTTTTTAGCTTTAGCTTATTGTAGTAAAGTTTAGCTTATTATTTTTATTTTAATGTAATTTACTTTTCATCAGCTTGTACTCTCTTTAAAGATTAATAAAATTCAGTTTTCATCTAAATTGTGTTTTTAAATTTTGTCTTTACTTTTATGAATTTATGGTTTGAATGTGTTTAAATAATAGCTAATAAGCTGAATAAGCTCTTTGTTTACTTCATAAGCTAGCTATCATTCAGTTAAGCCTTAAAAGCTTAACCGAAGTAGAATCTTACCTCAAATCTCACTCAGAAATATGCCTCAGCTTTTGGATGATAAGCCAAACCTGGAAGAGCTTATGGACAATACCAGCTTATCTCTGATAAGTTGGAGCTTGTAGACAAGCTCCTTTGAGCATTTATTATCCCTGTTTGAGCTGGGATCAAGGTACAATCCTTTATTTCATATTTAAGCTTATTTTGTTATTCTGCTTATATTCTGCTTAATTGTTCTTATTAGTGCTTAAGCCTACTTTAATTGTACTTAATCTTTCTTATTATTGCTTACCTCATTTATTTTAAAGTATTTAATAATCTGTTTTTGGCTTTTATATTGTTTAGATTAAAACTGTTAAAAAAACCAAAAATAGGCTTATTGTTCTAGTTGATTGATTAGTGTTTATGTGTAGTCAAAATTTGCTTAAAAGTTTTCCATATACTTAGACTTTAATCTGTTTTAAGTTTTACAACTTATTTAAAACTGATTTAAGCTAAAAATTGGTTTTTTAAAACTTAAGAGGTGTTTGGCACTGGCAGTTCTAACTTGAGTTAGAACTGCTTGTTTGCTCTTTACCTTTTAATTAATTTTGATAAGCTTAAATTTAGCTTAAAAATCAGTTTAATTAAGTTTTAAAGGTTTAAAACCTAAGTTTAAGTGTAAGCAATCATGTTTGAATATGTGTTTCTCTAGTTTGATAACCAAGTTATTCTGTTAAGATCTTGATTAGGTGCTATGATAGTGTCCATTTTCATGCTTGTATTTGGTTCAAATGGCAGTAGAAAATGAATTGGTTAAAGTGTGCTCTTGCACATAAGTTTTTTGTCAAAATCTGTCTAAGTTTCATATTTTTAAGTTTTCTTTAAAAAGTTTTAAAAGTCAGTTTTTAGATCTTAAATCTAGGAAGGTTAGAGGTTGTTTTAGGTTTTGATTTTCATTACATAAGCTCAGTAGGGTACAAGTTCAATCTTTTTGAGCTTATTTGGATTTTAAACATCTTTTACTAGCTTAAATTTAGGCACGCAGTAGCTCTTTTAGTCATTTAAAAGCCTTTGAAAAAAAACCAAAAAACGTAGTGATAAGTGCTAAAATTAGCTTTTTCTCTTTGCATTTTTTTTCTACTTATTTCTGTTTATTTTGTTAAAAGTCTAGCTTATTTATGTCATTTGGGTATGGGTGTTCATCTGTTTTCAGTCATTAGCTTTTCCTTAGTGCTTATTTGTCCAAATTATTAGCTTAAAAGTTAGTCAAAGTCCTTTTAAACCATTTGGAGCAATCTGTCTTTTTGTTTTTTATGCTTTTTAGCTTAATTGTTTTAGCTTATTTCTAGGTTTTATTGCTCATTATGTTTAGGTCTTAGTCATTTTTAGCTTGTTTGCTTTTTCTCATTGCTTTTCAATGTCCTAAAAAACCAAAACAAATTTGCTTATTACAGTCATATAGATTAGTTTTGATCATTCTGTCATTTTAAGTAGCTATTATCTGACTTATTATGTTTTTTTTAGAAAAAGTTGTTTTACAAAAAGTGCTTATTTTAGTCTTGAAAAGCTTTTTCTAAAAGAAATTTTCAAAAATAAAAATGTTGGGAGTATAGGGAAGCCCCAGGCTCAAACCTAGGACCTCAACCTTAACACCCAACACTTTAACACACTCTCTCAATACCAACTCGCCCTTGGGACTTTTCTGTTAAACATTCGTACACTTAAATAAATTTAAACCTCATTTTACAGTTTTGGCTTATAAGCTAATTCAGCTGATTAGCAGCTTATTAAAAGAGCTTATCTGATTTTTCTTTTTACCATTTCATTAGTAATACTTCAAAGTATTTTTCATAATTTTTCCAGAATTTTTATAATTAGTTTAATATTTTTAATTATTTTTCTAGATTTAAAAGTATTTAATTCATAATAAATAAGAATAAAAATAAAAACAATATAATTGTCTTTTCACAAAAATATTTTCAGTCATTTTGATTGATAAAAAATTAAAAAAATATATTTAGGGTAAAATTTTAATAATTTGTATATTATCGCGTTTTAAGATTCCCTGTAACATTTTAGCTTAAATCCCTTAATTGCCTTATGTGTTTGATTGCCTTTAGTTGCTTTTGCTTTTCGTAGTAAATTAGACTCCAAATCAAAATACGATCAGACAAACGACGTTTAGAGAAAGCGATCACGAACTTAACCGATTCTCAATCAACGCTTCTCGGATACGACTCGGGAAGATTTGGTCATCCACTTTCCTAAAGTGATTTTCATTCTTAACAGAATACTACTTCTCATATTATTTGATAATTGGTATTTAGTTTATAAATATAATTATATATTAATATAATGCAAATTAAAACCGTAATCAAGTTTGGCCGCCTGTTGTACAGAGGAAAGGTGTGGTAATCGAATTATTCGCGTTGAAGTTTGAAGATTAGTGTTTTGAAGCCCTCCACGTAATTATATCGTTTGTTATTGTTTTTTTTATAAAAAATAAAAATCTAAAATATTTTAAATTTCTCGATTTCTTTTTCGTAATTATTAGAAAAAACCAAAAATACTTTTCCTAAAGTAATTAAAAAAAACAAAAAAAAAAAAACCAACAAAAACAAAAACAACCGTTGTGTCCCAAAACAATAAAAGCAACCGTTGTGTCACTTGTGAAATCGACTCACTTTTAGATTACAAACTTTAAGAGAGGTTTAAGGAGGGTTGATCCTATGAATTTCGACCCGAAATGAGAAGGTTTTTAAAACGCTTCGCGCTTACCCGCTCCTCCGTTTCTTTGTGCGTTTTCTAGAGAGCTACCGTACACTTGTTCGATTTTCAGTTACAAATTTTTTTATTTCTCTTATTTTTAGTGCATGCGCACTCGCTCTTCATCGAATTTAATTGTCGAATCTTCCACGACTCCGAAACGTCGTAATCGTAGACGTTCCAAGCAAAGAGTCGAACCGTTTTCTCTTGAAGAGACTTCCATAGTTACGATGGCCGATCAACGTACTATGGCGGAATTACTCCAAGCACCCACCGAGGGTTACGGAGATGCTATCGTTATTCCCGCTATTCTCGCGGAGAATTTTGAGCTTAAACATGGACTTCTAAATCTTGTAACTTCAAAACAATTTTACGGATTTGAGAAAGAAGATCCTCATGCTCACATTCGTTGGTTTAACAAGATTACTTCCACGATTAAGTATAAAGATGTGCCTAATTCGTCGATTAAGCTTATGCTTTTTTCATTTTCTATCGAGGGGGCAGCCCGGATTTGGCTCGAAAAAGAACCCCCTCGTTCTATTCTTACTTGGGAAGATCTTGTTTCCAAGTTTATTAACCAATTCTTTCCTCCTTCCAAAACTACAAATCTCCGAAATGAAATCACAAATTTTCAACAAAAGTTTGAGGAAACGTTTAGTGAGGCATGGGACCGTTTCAAGGATCTCCTTCGTGCATGCCCACATCACGGTTTTACGGAATTGCATCAACTTGATACGTTTTACAATGCTTTAACCCCAACCGATCAAGATTCCTTGAATGCCGCCGCCGGTGGTAATCTTTTGACTAAAACTCCTCGAGATGCTTTGACAATTATCGAAAATAAGTCGAAAGTTCGCACTTCACGAAACAAACCGGTTGTTTCCAAAGTGAGTGCTAATACTTCTTCTTCTACCACGGCATGTCCATCGGAGATGGCCGCTCTTACTGATGCCGTTAATGCTATGCTTCGTCATGTTAAGACCTCACCGTCAGAGACCGTTAAAGCAATTTCTGAAAGTTGTGTGACTTGTGGGGGACCGCATCCCTACTATGAGTGTCTTGCCGCCGATGGCAACACTTTCAATGCTTCTGCAGCCGCATCAACTTATAATCAGAATCAAGGATATCGTCCTCAAGGAGACCCGAATTATCGTGCTAGCAATCAAATGGGACCACCTGGTTTTCCTCCCGTGCAAAATAATCAAAACCGTTTCAATCAAAATCAAGGTTATAATCAAAACCGAGGAAATAATTTCAATCAAGGTAACCAGAATTATCAAGCACCGCCTCAAAATGGACCTTCAAACGATCTCTCGAGCTACATGAAGGCAAATGACGTTAATATGAGAGTAATGCAAAATCAAATAACCAGTATGAGGTCGGAATTAAAGAAAGAGATGGATACTACGTTGACTAGACAAAACAATGCGTTCAAGAATGAGTTAAGGAATGAATTAACGAATGATATTAAGAACATGATGAGTAGTTTTTTTCAAATGAATACCGCTTCTACTTCGGGCTCGGGTTCACTTCCTAGCAACACCGTTGCTAACCCGAGGTGGTATTTCTTATGACGGACACCTAATTCCACCTCCTTTCTCTCCTCTTCCCAAGGTGGTGGAAGAAGAACCCGAGGTGACAAAGGATACGGCACAACCGAGTACCAAAAACATCCAACCTCCGATAGTCTAAATTCAAGCTCCATTTGATGAGCCCGTTGTTGATCCTAAGCCTAAACCGTTTATACCTTATCCTTCAAGAGCTAACAAGCAAAAGCTCCGTGGAAAAGATGATAATCTAGCTTCAAAATTTGTTGAAATCTTTCGGGAATTACATTTTGAGCTCAGTTTCACGGATGCTCTTCTACATATGCCAAAATTTGCTTCAATGTTTAAAAGTCTCCTTAATAACATAGAAAAATCGTTTGACTTAGCCAAACCACCGGTGAATGAGAATTGTTTGGCGGTTATCCTAAAAAGGTTACCTGAAAAACTTAGAGATCCCGACAAGTTTCTTATTCCATGCAATTTTCCAAAGATAGTTGAATGCTTAGCCTTGGCCGATCTTGGTGCAA